>BQNB010005668.1:66148-95798 GCA_026074375.1 Tanacetum coccineum
GATGACTCATCCTCGTCATCGCCGTCGTCTCCTTTTTCTGCAGGATAATCAACAGGATCCTCCTCAGGGTCCTCATCATCATTCTCCTCCGGATCCTCCTCAGGATCTGACTCAGGAACATAGCCTGGCGAATCAGCAGTGAATAAGAGAGCAGCAGGTAGGGGCTGCTCCTCTGTTGGGAGTACCTCATCCTCTGGTGGCATGAACTCTGGATAAATCGGCTCTTGAACAAAGTCTGGTAAAGGTGGGTACTCGGGACCTGGCACATAATCAGGAGATGGCGGGGCCTGAAAAGAAGCTACCACATATGCATATGGATCCTTTGGCATCACGGGTGGTCCATCGACCCTCGGAGATTCGATGTCTAACAACCCTCTAAATGGACTGGACACAGCAGTGTATGTAACCGTGGAATCCTTAGAATCTGACATGACAGTATCTGAAAATCAAAAATAGCTTATATTAGTATTTAATATAAGACTCTTATAGTAATATACATCTATATCATAACATGTATATCAATCCTAAATGCATCTAGTATTAACCAACTAATGCAACAAGCAGTGTATGTATATATGTCCCGTGAAAATTCCTTTGTATGAATGCAATGTTTGAAAACGGTTATAGTCCAACAAAAACATTTGACCTGGTTCTCTATAACCTTGGCTCTTGATACCAATCTGTAACACCCCCAAATTGGGTCGTAGCGGAATATGGGTTAGGGTGGTACTTCATAGATCAATAACATAGTATATATAAGAACGACCATTAAAATCCATTTAAAACTAATACATTAGATTTAACAAATTGTTTGTTACAAAATCCCAAAGCTTCACTTGTTCACTTGTTCAAAATACAAAGATTTCTAGCCCATAACAGATATACAAAATGTAATGCGACAAAATCTTTAATGCTTGACATCCAAATCAAAACCACCAATGTATCCCTTGCACCTCGTGCCTTATTGATCCCCTGAAAAACATTGCTTAAAACGTCAACATATTGTTGAGTGAATTCATAGGTTTATAAAATGTATAGTGTAGGGCCACAAGATTTCCCCATGATAATGCAACAGATGCAAACATTATAAAATGTAATTACGTTTTCCTAAGCTCATGACACTGAAGCTCGACATGTATAAATTGCAATATAAATTGCCAACATTGCCCGTGATGATGTTCTAACCCACAAACATCCTATGTCCGTCATGGTATACATTTATTGTCCGGCAAACCAGCACAGTGAGCATGACTCACCCGAACGTGGATTTCAATCCAAAATAGATCTATTTATAACATTCACGCTCACAATAGTAATTAACAGTTCATGATAATGGGCTCAGATGGGTTATCGCTACTTAGGCAAACACGTAATCGTAAATGTGAAATGTCCACTTGCGTCCAATTGTAAAACATGCATATGTTTCTCACCCCAAAACTTTTAAATCATTAAAATGTAAAACATGGGGCTATGAACTCACCTTGAGTAATGAATATCAGATTAGACCACAGAAAATGCGTCGGATAAACGCCGAGTGCAACCTAATTGATTATAGGCCGTGTAAGTACTAAGCACTTTGATTAACTACTACTATATACAATTATATATAGCTACATCACCATCTAATTGCGTTTGTGAAATCATATTTATAAAGTTAAAACGTTTATAAATATTTCATTAGTAAAAACGACGTAACTTTATTGTTTTAAGCCTGTTTCTTACATTTCTTATGTACACGCTTTTGTATTAAGACGAGTTATCAAAATATTACATTTTCATATTTTTAGTCCTCTGGTGAACAGCGGTTTTACTGTTCATGACAATTTATAAACTTGTTTTTATAAATCTAGTTATCGTAAAACCCGTAAATGTAGTATTTTATTTGTTTTAGCTCCGTTTTTAGTGATTCTTTCGAGCACGTCTTGGTTATTAAAATTTATATCATATTAATGATGTTTTCAAAATGTTCATGTCTGAGATGAACAATAACTTTTATAAAATTTCTTTTATAACGCGTTTAATTAACGTATAACTTGTAAACTACGTATCTTCTTCTTTATTAATCCGTTTTTCGAGTTTCTTACCTTTTTGGAATTTTCATGAGACGTACTATTTTATAAAAACATAAAATAAATAGGTTATGTCTCGAATTAAAACAGAAAATTTTGATGTTTTTCATAAAAACATGTTTAAACTTAGTTTTTTTGCACTTTTAAGCTTAACCATCTTGTTACAAGTCCATTACTATGCTTTATATCATGTGTCTTACGTATTATAGTGTCCATTAGTCCATACTTTGTCCAAGTGTCCAAGATAACAAGTCCTTAACAACACCTTTAAATAATAAACTTTCTTAAGTAAACTTTTAATTACTTGTTTATACATATACTTTTTACACTTAAACCAACATGGTACAACACTTATATTTCTATCATAACATGATATTAGCAACTATATAACATGTGTAAAAGTATACAAAATCATGATCACAATTAAAAGTCCATTTTACATGTTTAAAAGTATCCTAAATGGTGATTTTGCTACATAGAACTTATATATATGTAAAATCATAAATGTAAAGACATAAATAGTTTTAGATGACGTTAATATGATGTAATATGATGAACCACAATATCTAAACCCTAGTTTAAATGATAAACCAAAGATTGCAAAACTTGAAAACCCTAGTTTTCCAAGAAACCCTAGCTTTCCTTTTTCCTTGCTTTACCCTTGAAAATGCTTAAACCAATCCTTCTAAACGCCTTAGGTCATCTTATATATCATGTAGGAATGTGTGTTAATGTTGTAGATAAGTTTTTTATGGTTTGTTTGTGGTTTTTATATGTGGCCGTGGGTTTTAGGGAGGAAAAGGGAGAAAGAGTGTGTTTTTCACTTAGTAAAATGGATGTGTATGTGTATTGATACTTGCACTAGCCTTATATACCAAGAAGACTAGTCAAAGGATGCCTAAGAAAGTCTTAAGACAATGGGATTGAAATATGGAAGTCTTGGTCAAGTTACTATTAGGACTAGTAAGAAAATTAAGCCCTTGGTTCCTAAAAGTAGAGAACATCCCTTGAAATTTAGGAATGGTGTTTTCTAAGATAAAATCTTTGTATTTCTCCACCTATATCTGGTTATATATGCATATGTATGATATATTTTTGTAATTTTTCAGTATTGGTTATAATCGTGGGTATTTGTTGAAGCGTAGAAAAGTTTTGGTGGTTTCGGGAATGCCTAAACGTATTTTATCGCGAAACGTAAACACTTTACGTAACCAATAAAAATAAAATGAACAAAGTTAATAATTATCCTCAAAATAATTACTTAACACTTGCTTGATGTAAACATTTAATTGTTTGATGCCCGTTTACATTGAACGATAATTTTTAGCTTACGCGATTTAACTTAACGATTACGATTTAATAGCAAACGCGTACAATACTAAAAATATATAGTGAATTTATTGACGTCGTAAATGACCCTAAAACACGGGGTGTTAGACAACTGAATGGATCAGGTCATACGTTAGGAAGTCAAGGTGGCAAGGAATGTCAACAACAAGATAAACGATAAAAAGGTCGTGAGAGCTTACACTGCTAGATCAAATAACAAAAATAGATATGTGGGAAAGTTACTTTTCTGTAACAAGTGTAAGTTACACCACACTAGGCCATACACTGTGAAGCACACCAACTACAAGAGAGTTGGCCATATGACTAGAGACTATAGGACACCCGTTTCGATAACAACTTAGAGACCCCAGTGGAAAATTAGGAACTTAAGGTACCCACTATGAGTGTGGAAAGCTAGAACATTACAAGAGTGATTGTTCAAAGCTGGATCGTGTGAACCAAATTTGGAAAGTAAATGCTCTAAAGAACTCTAACATCGTCACTTAAGGAGAGATTTTCCTACCTTGTCTAGTGAAACCTAAGTAGACTTGGACCGTAACCCCTAAGAGAATTGCACTAGTACTTCCCTGTGAATTTCATGTATTATGTGGATGTTTTAAACCCTCTGTTCATATTGTGTCATGACGACTCCGTCGGTAATAGTTTAACACTCTATCAACTCATGTAAGCTACTCCTCGAGTTTGTTACCGTCTTACGAAACATTTCACTAATATTTTATAAACCGTTTACTATTATAAACTATCTGGAAGTTATCGTATAAACAATTTTAGTATCGTCTCATAAACAGAGTTAACGTTACTTTATAAACTATTTTACTGCCAGCCACAAACTGTTTTGCTAATAGCTTACCATTTATTTTGCTAACACCTTATAAACCATTTTGATATCATTCTATAAACCATATTGTTAACATATTATAACTATCCTACTTTGCTGTCATTTTATAAACAAATACGCTTTCATCTTATAACCTATTTTGCGGTTATTTATAAACTCTTTTGCTACCATAATAAAAACTACTTTGCAGTCATCTTACAAACTATTTCATTGTCATCTTATGAACTACTTGGTGTCTTTTATAAACTATTTCGTTGTCAATTTAAAAACTATTTGGTTGTCAACTCGTAAACTATTTGTTACCATATTATAAACCCCCTTACTGTTACATTATAAGCTGTCCCGTGATTGTCTCGTAAACTATTTCGATATCACCTTTTATATTATTTTACGTAATATCACAAAATAATCTTGTGTCGTTATATAAATTATTTTGTATTCATCTTTACGAACTGTTTTGCTACGTTATAAACCATATTGTTTATACCATATAAATTTTTAAACATAACACTAGTTTGATGAAATGAGCATTTTATTGTTAGTCCTTAATTATACATAGCCTGATCACCTATGTGTAATTTAGGAAGGACCATGTTATGCTGGGAGTAGTCACCTTAAAATTTTTGCCAATTTATCTACACTTCCCAATGCTATTTTCTCTTCTCTTCTTTAATATATTCAATGATTTTTATCGTGTTCATGTTTTAGGGACGTTTTCCATGCGTATTCATGAGTTGTGTTTGTCATTTGTATGCGTATTAGTAGGCGCCATAACTAAGTAGAATCTCCTTGACCGTATCATATGGAGACACCATACCCTTAGCCGAGAGACCGAATCGCGCTCCTTGTATTCATGATAATTATAGATTGTAAGAATTTAGAACGTAATAGATTTATCATTCTAATTGGATTATAACCAAGAGAACCAGGAGATTTCCTTCAAATGACTTACCTTTTAGTGAGTTAGAATCACGTAATTTATGAGATTCTCCTACCAACAAAACTTCTGATGGACCTGAAGTTAAAGCAAAGGACATAACTATTGCAAGTACATAGAACCTAGCTGATAGAAGCCTCACCTCCGCTGAGTTAGCTCTTTAATTGGCATCGTCCCATCCACCGTAGACACTAAGTACTCAGCTGAGTTAGCCAACAGAAAGATCATAGAAGTTGATACCATCATTTGAGATTGTATACTGAATTATCTGAAGCATCCATTCAAGATAGACTTAATGCCCATAGAACTTGATAGTTTCGACGTCATCATCGGCATGGATTGGTTAGCGAATCATCATGCGGTGATTGTTTGTGATGAAAAGATCGTTCGGATTCCCTATGGAGATGAAGTCTTGATAGTCTAAGGTGATAGGAGTGGTGAAAGAAAGAAGTCGAAGTTGAGCATTATATCGTGCACTAAAACTCATAAATATATTAAGAAAGGTTGCCTAATTTTTCTGGCACAAATTACGAAAAAGGAAACTGAAGACAAGTCGGAGGAGACGCGATTTGAGGACGTGCCGATTTTACGAGACTTTCCAGAAGTCTTTCAAGAATATTTTCCTGGATTACCACCGGTGCGACAAGTTGAATTCTAAATTGACTTAGTCCCTGGTGCTGCACCTGTAGCCCGAGCCCCGTATAGATTAGCACTGTCAGAACTGCAAGAACTGTCTACTTAACTGCAAGAACTTTCTGACAAGAGATTTATACGACCAAGTTCCTCACACTGGGGAGCTCCATATCTATTTGTCAAAAAGAAATATGGATCTTTTTGGATGTGTATCGACTACCGTGAACTAAACAAACTTACTGTGAAGAACCGATACTCACTTCCGAGAATCGACGACTTGTTTGATCAACTGCAAGGGTTAAAAGTCTACTCTAAGATCGACATGAGATTTGGTTATCACCAACTCAGATTTCAGGAGGAAGACATTCCAAAGACGGCGTTTAGGACACGCTACGGTCACTATGAGTTTCAAGTGATGACGTTTGGACTGACCAACGCACCGGCGGTATTCATGGATCTGATGAATCGGGTGTGCAAGCCATATTTGGATAAATTTGTAATAGTCTTCATCGATGACATTTTGATCTACTCCAAGAATAAGAAGGAGCATGAAGAGCACATTAAGTTAATTTTGAGATTACTTAAAAAGGAAAAATTATACACCAAGTTTTCAAAGTGTGAATTTTGGCTTTCAAAGGTACAGTTTATCGGTCACGTGATTGATAGTGAAGGTATTCACATGGACACAGCTAAGATTGAGTCAATCAAGGATTTGGCATCACCCAAGACTCTGACAGAGATTCGTCAATTTCTATGTCTTGCTGGCTATTACCAACGATTTATCGAAGGTTTCTTAAAAATTGCCACACCAATGACGAAGTTAACTCAAAAAAGCGTAAAGTTTGATTGGGGTGAAAAGGCAGAAGCTGCATTTCAACGATTAAAGCTTAAATTGTGTAGTACACCGATTTTGGCTTTGCCCGAAGGTAGTGAAAACTTCCTGGTTTACTGTGATGCTTCTCGCAAAGGGTTGGGCACAGTTTTGATGCAAAGGGTAAAAGTCATAACCTACGCATCACGCCAACTCAAGATTCATGAGAAGAATTACACTACACATGACTTAGAACTTAGAGCTATTGTGTTTGCTCTTGAAATGTGGAAACATTATTTGTACAGCACGAAGTGCGTTGTGTTCACTGGTCATAAGAGTTTGAAACACATTCTTGATCAAAAGGAGTTAAACATGAGACAACGTCGATGGTTGGAACTGTTGAGTGACTACGACTGTTAAATTCGTTATCATCCGGGGAAGGCAAATGTGGTGGCTGATGCGCTAAGTCAAAAGGAAAGGATTAAGCCACTACGAGTTTGAGCCTTGGTTATGACTATTGTTTTAAATCTTCCTAAGAGAATTTTGAATGCTCAAGCTGAGGCAAGAAAAGAGGAGATTAACGTAACTGAAGATTTGTGAGGTATGATTAAGAAGCTTAAACCTGTGCTGACGAAACGTTGTGTCTAAGGAATAGGAGTTGGATACCCTGTTTTAGTGACTTGAGAGCTTTGATTATGCACGAGTCACATAAGTCAAAGTATTTGATCCATCTTGGATCAGACAAGATGTACCAAGTTTTAAAGAAACTGTATTGGTGATTGCCACCTATGTCAGTAAGTGCTTGACTTGTGCCAAAGTCAAGGCCGAATGCCAAAAACCATCTGGTTTGTTGGTTCAACCTATGATCCTAGTATGGAAGTGGGAAAACATTACAATGGATTTTGTTACTAAGCTACCGAAGACGTCGACTAGACAAGACACAATTTGGCTAATTGTTGACCGCCTTACTAAATCTGCTTATTTTCTACCAATAAGGGAGAACGACTCAATGGAGAAGTTGACTAGACAATACTTGAAGGAAATAGTCACGAGGCATGGTATACCAGTTTCGATCATCTCTGATCGAGATGGTAGGTTCACATCTCAATTCTGGCTATCGTTTCAGAAAGCTCAAGGTACTCAATTGGATATGAGTACGGCTTATCACCCTCAAACCGATGGTCAAAGTAAAAGGACCATCCAAAACTTAGAAGATATGTTGCGTGCTTGTGTGATCGATTTCTAAAAAGGTTGGGATAGGCATCTACCCTTGGTAGAATTTCGTACAACAATAGTTATCACACGAGTATCAAAATTGCACCATTTGAAGCACTATACGGTCGTAAGTGCCGATTGCCTGTCTGTTGGGCTGAGGTTGGAGATGCTCAACTTACTGGCCCAGATATTTTCATGAAACTACAGAAAAGATCATCCAAATCAAGAAACATATTCAAGCTGCACATGATAGACAGAAGAGCTACGCTGATAGGAGATGTAAGCCATTGGAGTTTCAAGTTGGCGATAAGGTTATGTTGAAAGTATCGCCATGGAAAGGGGTGATACGTTTTGGCAAACGGGGAAAGCTGAACCCTCGTTATACTGGACCTTTCAAGGTTCTTGCTAAAGTTGAAATAGTTGCTTACCGACTTGAACTCCTAGACCAACTAATCCGTGTTTATAGTAATTTTCACGTTTCCAATCTGAAGAAGTGTTTCTCCGACGAACCGCTAGCTATTCCATTGGATGAAATTCAGATTGATGACAAACTTAATTTCATTAAAGAACCGGTTAAAATCATGGATCGGGAAGTCAAACGTTTAAAGCAGAGCTGTATCCAAATTGTGAAAGTCCATTGAAATTCTAGGCGAGGTCCTGAATTCACTTGGGAGCACGAAGATCAAATAAAGAAAAAGTACCCTCATCTTTTTGTAAACCCTATATCTACGTCTAAAGTTATGTCTTAAGCTTTGAGGACAAAGCTCTTTTAACGAGGGAAGGATGTCACACCCCGTAAATTTTAGGACGTTATTTTAAACTTTTCCGATCATTATTTTTGACTTTTATACGTTACGTTTGAATCTGGTAATTTTCCAGGAAGTTGTCCTGTGTAAAACTAAAAATCATCATCGGATGCATTTTGACTTCGGACTTGGATTAGAAACTTCCAGGGGGAGTAGTATATACTACTTTACTTAATATGGTTTGTGAAGTATTCTGCATACGTGAGAAGAATTGTTGCTGATTTCTTGCATGTACCCCCGAACGAATATTCAACAAGACCTAATGACAAGTAGCAGTGGTATTTGGTGTGCTATTACTTCTTCTTCTATAAAATTCCGCTGTGCACTTTAATGACATATAGAAGATGGTTAAAGCTACATCAAAGTTTCAGAATCTGCTCAAGATAGGGATGTTGGTTGGGGGAAGCTGATTCAAAAACTTCGCCAAAAAGGAGCCTATAAAGAAGGCTTTTCATGACATGCTGCATGAATTTGGGGGAAGTTAATCCAGTTCATGCATACTACAATGGTTCTTGTACAAGTAAAGACAATGAGGATCCATGCTGGAGTACATGTTTCAAGACCAGAAGAACTCAGAAGACATCTTCAGCTTTAGAAATGCTTTGGAAGACTTTATTTTGTTGTAATTATACTTGATAGGAACATTGTAAGTAATTCTGTATGTCCACATATTAGGGGAAGATTGTCAGCCTTAAAATATGTTGACTTATACGAAATTATAATAGTTTAGTTAAAGCGTGACACGTAGGGACTAATAATGACTAGTTAAGATAGTTATGTGTCACTAGGACTATAAATACCCCATCCATACTTCCATGGAGGGGTGAGGATTCATTTTTTTATCATATGGTGTGTGTTGTTTCTCTCTCTAGAAAATACACATCTTTCCCTCTCTAACTTTCTCTCTCTACATCAATAATATGGCTTTCTATTTGTTTATTCCTCCCCGACCTCCCGATCGTATGTTTTAGGCTAGAATCTTATGGGTAACATTAGTCTACATGATGGACTTATCAAATACTAGGGGACGGTATTAACGTCCCAAAACATAGAACTTTCCTAAAATAGCAACTTTCCGAAAATAGAAACTTTTCGTAAATGCAACCAACAATATCCATAAGTGTTTATAAAGGAAACTTTTCATCTTTGGATAAGACGTTTATATGCATTATTTTATCATTTTAAAGTGTTATGTAGGTCACGTTTACTTTCGTTTTCGATTTATATGTTTTTCACGTACGTTGTAAGGTTTTAGCATTTTAGGTCAAATGGAGACCCGAAAACCCGCAATCTTTTCGTGTAAACTCTAGTTAACGTATATCTCGTGTTTAGAAGTCAAAAATTTCATGGCCACCCCTCCCCCTATAGTCCAAATCTACACATACACACACATTTAATTAAAGATCATGGAATCTTTCCACTTTAAATTAAATTTTGGCATCACATGCAAGGTGGTAACATTTTGGAAGTATGCACCCATGCATGGTACATGGAGCTTGTCTTCTTGCATCATGGATGACCATAATCCCACTAAGTCTTAAAAATGGAATCTTGATTTAATTAAAATGCTAGTGATCAAGCTTGAACCCCCCGGCTCATTTGTATTTGAACCTACAACCACACATACTTCTGGTGTGTGTTGGTCACCTAGACATTGATACCAAGTCCTAAAGCCTATCTTTGGTCCTATAAATACCATGTTATCTCACACTTAGGGTTTCACTTGCCTCTTTACATCAAAAAGTTTTTCTCTCCCTCTTTCCTTCTCTTTGCTCACGGTACAAACACACACCCTCTTAGGGTTCATTTTCGTTGATTTCCTTCAAGATTCAAGTGTTCTAGGTTGATCTTTGTTCATATCTAAGGTGGTTACATGTGTTGATTCTTTGATTTCAAGGGTTTGTTCAAGATCTATAGTTGGGGTTTTGGTTATTTTTAGTTGGGTTTCAAGATTCTTCACTTCCTATTCAAGTTCTTGTTTCATCTAGCTTGTTCTTCATTTTTGTAAGCAAATCTTAAACCTGTCTCTTCCATATTTTATATTCTCATGTTCATAATCAAGTTTTACATATATATCCTTAGTGTTTGTGTTGTTTTTCAAAAGAAACTAGTGGGTTTATAAAATAATAAAGTTTTCATGTGTTCTTGATATTAATACTTTGATTAAGGAAAGGATGAGTGAACTTGTGGGTTGCAACAAAGATGATGATGGGATTAGGATAGATTAAGAGTGGATATTGTTGGTTGGATTAGTAGGTTAGTATAAGCACTATTGTGAAGTTTAGATGGATTTTTAGAAGCGTTTACGAAAAATATGGCTGCTGATCTGATTTTGTTTTAAGGTTTTGGACGACTTAAAAATGTTTTCATTAGTCAAGAAAGTAGTTTTTAGAGAGCTTGTTTCGAGTAGATAGATTTTCATATATCGAACACTAAAAGCGGATTTAAAACGGCCAAGTTATGGCGAAATGAATTTTGGAACGCTTTTTGGAAAAATAATTATTTAAGTTGCTGATTGGAAATATAAAATGGGTTTTCAAACACTTTTGAGTTGATTTGAGCTTTTAAAACATTGGCGAAACATATATAGACACTAGTATATTAAGTGAAAACTTTAGAAACGTCACCAATATATTATCGGGATTTCTAAAACGGGAAACTTCTAAAAATAGAAACTTTTGGTATTTATTAGCGAGACGGACTTAAAATGTAGGCGTTTAGTTATCACTAATGCGTTTTAAGATCATGGACTTATCAAATACTAGGGGACGGTATTAACGTCCCAAAACATAGAACTTTCCTAAAATAGTAACTTTCCGAAAATAGAAACTTTTCGTAAATGCAACCAACAATATCCATAAGTGTTTATAAAGGAAACTTTTCATCTTTGGATAAGACGTTTATAAAGGAAACAGACATCCATAAGTGTTTGCGCTTGAATGCTCCATGCAAATTGAGCTTTGGTGTCATGAGCTTAGTGCAACGTAAATGCCTTTTTATGTGAAATTGTATCTGTTATAATTGTCACATACATTTTGTAAATCTTGTGGTCCAACTTATTGCGTTTTAACTAAACCTATGAATTCACCAACATTATGTTGACGTTTTAACAATGCTTTCAGGTGCTTAGCTTGAATGTCTTTGATTGCTATATGGTGTCGACTTGCATTGGCCTGATTTTCAAGAATTTATCAATTGGTTAAACATCATTGTTTATTTACAAAAAACTTAAATTCGCTTCCACATATTATCTTTGAACTTATATTAAACTTTAACTATTTTTATTTAATGCAACAATGTTCGATTTCTAAAACCTACCCTTAGAGGTCGTTCTTTGTACTTTGTGTGATGTATATTATGATGTCACACCCCCGGACACGTGTATTCTGTCCAGGCCCCATTTGGGGGTATGACACAAGGGTGGAGAAAAGAGTATGGGAACATGGATTGATGAAATGGCTTAATGAAGGGTGAGGATGAAGAAGTATGTGTGTGTGTGAAATTTGAATGTTGTGAAGAAGAAGGTGAATAGTAGATATGTGGTGGAGAATGTTTTAAAAAGATGTGGAGGATATATTGTTTGGAATGTAGGGAATAAGAAGTACAACAACTACAAGGATAGTACATTGTGTAAGAGAATGTGCCTTGGCATTTTAAGGATTATTTGGTGAAGGCTTATGTGAGGAATAGTTTAGGTTTGAAGGTCACATTGCCAATAAAGAAGAAAAGAATGGGCAAATGTGATTATGAGATTGTTTGGGAAGAAAATGTTTGGAATGTGTGTGTGTGGAAAAAATGAAATCATTTGTTGGGTTAGAAGGGTGAACAAATGATTAGGAGGGATGGGTTGTAGGATTATGTAGAAGAAGTGTGGACTTGTACATGCGAGGAATACATGTGAGTTTGTAAAAAAATTTATAGGTAAGGAAGTGAGAAAACTCAAAGTATGATTAACTCCCAAATACCACAAACTCATTTAGTCATTTAGACTTTAATCTATGATAATCAACAATAGATTTGATTACTAATCATCTTGATGCAAATAAGCTAAGTGCTTTGCATCATAAGTAAAGCATATCCTATAACAGGAAAGGATGCGTTTACACAAAGTGACATTTGAATTAGTTTGACCAATAAGGGAGTAAAACTTGTTACATGATTAGGAATAATGTAAATCTGGATTAAGGTCAAATGAATACTTTCATTAGATGGTATGTTGAAAATATGATCATACTAAGTTTAGAAAGAACTTTCATCCTTGGCTAGAGGCGTTTAATAGACCTCATTTAGAGTGTTCCTAAATTCTAAAATATCATGTAAATACCTTTATTGAAGTTTTCACATGTGTCGGATAAGAGGAAATCAGACATTGCAAAATCCGTAAAAATGGACTTCACAAGTGGAGTTGGCCACGCGCTGACGCGTGCCGAGTGTGCCAAATTCCTGACGCTACCGCTTTTTCCAAGCATGACAGGGGTGTACCGTACTGTACCTTACGGGATTTGGGTACCGATACCCAACACTGAGAAATCGGTACCTATCGGGCTCTTCTCATTTTTTGTTCAAACAAAAAGAATTAGATTTCATGCTAGTAACATTCTTTGACATCAACAAAACACAGGACAAAACAGACATTTTTTAATGATTTCCAACTACAACATATCATAATACGCTACCAACACTTAAGTAAACATGTCACCAAGATAATCGTAACTTACAAACTTTCCAAAACTTACAAAATCCCACTAATATCACATGAATTCGTTCAAACTAAACAATTTTCAACAAAAACAATTAATCTTGTGTAACTCCCTTTCCTTTTCCTTTAATAGTCGAGCACCCTCGCGTTGCAGTGTAGGGACCTGTGTGATTAGAACCGACCACCCGTTGGAGGTGACAGCCGGGAACTCAAATGGCTTTAGTAGGATCAGTTTGGGGGTTAGTTTTTTTATTTATGATGACTTGGTAGATAGGATAAAGGCGTATAGGGTTGGCTTTATATGGTATAGGTTTGTGTGGTGTATAGATGACTTTTTAAATGGGCTGTTACAAGTTAATGAATGGTTTAATAGACGGTTACAATTTGGAGGGGAGTTATAATTTTATAAATTTAACACAGTTAGTTACCCAAATGTAACTTTTTTTATGTGTATCCAATAAACTATTAAAACTTTTATTATAAGCAAGTAGTGTTGATCTTAAAATTTTAAGACTTCCCTATTAAGCAAGTTCCAAATGCTGTATAAGGTAGTATAGATGTATGAGTAACATCAACGTTGACTAACTCTATACACAAACTAATGATTTGAGTGATTAATAATAGGTTAGGGTTTAATTTTTCAGAGTTTGTGAAGTATCTATGGTTGTCACAGAAAGCTTTCGGGATGGTTTTTTCTTTTTAACTATTCTTTTACATGGCTATTCTTTTGCATGCAAGTATGGAACAAGCCCAATGGGTGTTTGAATTAGCAATTTAATTCAAAAACATGATTACTTAAATTTTGATATTTTTTCGATACTATCTCGCTTTGATATTGCTACCGTATTAGTGGTCCTAGATTTTCTTTTTGCTCGATTCATGGTACCGGTCCCGTACCGTATATCAGGAATAGGTACCGTTTCGATACGCTACCGTTACAGTTTCGGTTTCGTATTGGGATTCGGGTCAAAATGCTCATCCTTACATGTAAATGGATACATGAGATTATACATATATGAACGACTCTTGGCTTTCCTCTTTATGATATTAAGAAAGGATATCCGAAAAATTATTTTTTATAACTATTTGCATTTTATAAAGATTCATGTAATTCCTCTTTATAAGTTTAACTCGTGGATGAATTTAAAATCAACTTAAATTAGTATCAACAATGATATAAATATCAAAATTGACCTCACACGTTACTTCTAGATGAAAATAAATAGACAAGATTCTACATATAGCAATGACACATATTTTTTCAAGGTCATTATGTGCTACTAAACACACATAATATCTGAAACATAATATCAATAGTTAAATTTAAATAATATTAACCTAAACACTATACCAGTTAAACAATGTCAGATCTTTTGTGCAACAAAAATCTACACAAAATATTAATCAATATTAACACATAATGAAAAAATTATGTGAAAACGCGTGCATGCTTGGGTATTATAAGTATTAAAAATTAAATATATTTTTATTGAAAAATCCAAACATTACAAAAGAATTGATTTATGAATTGTAACATTATCTAACATCAAGACAAAATCATTGAAATACTATTGCCCGTTATACTCGAAAGAATTAGTGTGCAAAGAACAATGTCTTTAACAACCGGTACTCATAAAAGTCGATGATTCACAAAGGTGCACACTCAACGGAACACATAAGTTGATGTTAATGCAAATATTCGCGTAAAACAATATTTATATTTAATGATCTACATGTTTTGATAATAACAAGTATAATGTAAAAGTTTACGTAAACAAGTTATTTAGTCGTAAGTTCACTTGACGACGTCAAATCACTTAAGGTATGAATATGGAATTATTAAACGTAGTTAATGATGAAAGAAAAATATTTTCTATTGCATTTAAACTTAATCATTTGCATAAACCTTTTCTAATCAAATGATTTTAAGTAAACACATGATTAATTATAAGCTGGTTATATTAATCAATAAGACAAAATAAGATTAACCATAAGTGAAAATAATCTTTCCAAATCGGTTCTCTATAACCTTGGCTCTTGATACCAATCTGTAACACCCCCAAATTGGGTCGCAGCGGAATAAGGGTCCGGGGCGTGTTACTTCAATGATCAATAACACAAGATATATATAGAACGACCAAAAAGTCGTTTAAAACCGATACATTGGATTTGACAAAGTATTTGTTACATAAGCCCGAAGCTTCACTTGTTCACTTGTTCAAAATACAAAGATTTCTAGCCCATAACAGATATACAAAATGTAATGCGACAAAATCTTTAATGCATGATATCCAAATCAAAACCACCAATGTATCCCTTGCACCTCGTGCTTATTGACCTCCTGAAAAACATTGCTTTAAAATGTCAACAATAATGTTGGTGAATTCATAGGTTTGATAAATCGTATATTGTAGGACCACAAGATTTCCTAAGTGTATGATAATGCAACAGATGCAGACATCATATAAATGTAATTACGTTGCCCTAAGCTCATGACACTAAAGCTCGACATGAATGAATACAATATAAATTGCCTACATTGCCCATGTTGATGTTCTAACCCGCAACATCCTATGTTCGACATGGTATACGTTCGTTTGTCCAGTGATAGCTAATCACCCGAACGGGGATGTCAATCCCAATAGATCTATTCATAACATTCGCGCTCACAATCCAGTAATTGACAGTTCATGATAATGGGCTCAACTAGGGTTATCGCTACTTAGGCAACACGTAATCATAAAGTAAAAGTATCCACTTGTGTCCAATTGTAAAACAATGAATGTTTCTCACCCCAAAAACTTGTAAAACAAAATCATGTAAAACGTGGGGCTATGAACTCACCTTGAGTGAGCGAATAACAAGTATATCACAGAAAATGCGTCACAATAATGATCGAAGGCAACCTAATCCAATATAGGTCGTATAAGTACTAAGCACTTTGAATAACTACTACCATATACAATTCTATATAGCTCAATCACCATCTAATTTGTTTAAGTGAAAATCATTTATAAAGTTAAAACTTTAATAAATAGTTCGATAGTAAAAACGCGCAATTTCCCTCGTTTTAAAGGCCCGTTTCTAACGATTTCTTATGTACACGTGCTTTCGTATTAAGACGACGTAAAAAAAGTATGACATTTTTGTATTTAAATGTCCTCATGGTGAATAAGTACTTTTACTGATCACTCTATCCTCCGCTTGGAGCCACTATAAATTTTATTTTTTTTAATAGTTTTAGGTTGTCGTAAACCCGAAAATGTCGTATTTTAATTCGTTATAGCTCGTTTTAGCGAATCTATCGAGTACGTCTTATGAATTTAATGATGTTTTCAAAATGTATAAATCTGATATGAACAGTAACTTTTATAAAAATAGTTTTATAAAAGTATTTTTATACATTTAAGTGTATAAACTCGCGTAATTCATAACTCCTTCGTTATCGATTGAAAAATTACGATTCTTATTGATTTGGAATTCTAAAAATATGTAGGATCTGTTAAAAATAATAAACCTTTTATATCAGATGTATTTGACAACTTGTTTTTATAAAATTTATTTTATAAACCCGGTATTAACTTTAAACGTATATTTGCCGTATCTTTTTTGTTATAAGGCAGTTTTTGGAGTTCTTTACATAGTTGGAATCATCATGAGGTGTACTATCTTTATAAAACATAATATGGCTGTTACAAAACACAAACCAAAACAGCCCTTTTTAAATCAATAGGTATACTTATTTATATCACTTGTTTTATGTATTTTTCAACCTAGTAAATTACCATAATCCTCCATAACCTTATTTATCATATATGTTACATATAGTAATGTCCATATTTCAAGAGTCCATAGTATCAAGTCCTTCATAACACCTTTAAATCACAACTTATTATGTAACTTTTAATTACAAGTTATTAAGTAAACCCTTAATTAACAAGTTTGTACATAAACTTTTTATACATAAACCAAGAGTGTACAAGACTTATACTTCCATTATAACATAATATTTACATCAATACAACATGTGAACAAGTTTATCAAACCGTGATCATAAGTAAAATTCCATTTTATATGTTAAAACATTCCCTAAATAGTGATTAACTATATAAGCATCATATACATATAAAATCATGAAAATGAAAAGTTAAGGGATTTTAGATAACCTTATTATGATGTAAGGTAGAAGATAACAATATCTAAACCCTTGTTTAGATATAAAACCAAAGCTTACAAGCTTAGAAAACCCTAATCCAACTAGAAACCCTAATTTCCCTTTTTCTTTGATTACCCTTCTTAATCAACCAACCAAGCTTCCAAAACTTCTTGTATCACCTTAGATATGTTCTTAGTTACTTGTATAAGTGGTAAAATAATTTGAATGAAATTATTGTGTGGTTTGGGGGTATGCCGTGGGTTTTGAGAGAGAACCAAGAGAGATGGATTTTGTTTTTGGTTAAATGAAATGTGTTAAGTGTTTCTCTCTTCTAGTGCATGAGTTATATATCAAAAAGGGCTAGTCAAATGAAGAATAGGAAGTCTTCTAAGACAAGATGAGTAAATTAGGGTAATAGTGGTCAAGGAAGACATATGTATTAATTAGTTGTTGATGTACATACAAGTTGCAAAGTGTTGTGATATTTTCTTTGTATCCATATAGCCATAACCGGCCATGGATATATGTAGGTAATGATATTGTGAAAATTTTGGGTATTGGGTATTAAAGTGGATATTTGTTGAAGCGTAGAAAAGTTTTGGTGGTTCCGGCAATGCCTAAACGTATTTTATCGCGAAACGTAAACACTTTACGCAACCAATAAAAATAAAATGAACAAAGTTAATAATTATAATAAAAATAAATACTAAAAATACACAGTGAATTTATTGACGTCATAAATGACCCTAAAACACGGGGTGTTATAATAAGAATATTTTGTTAAGATTTGGGGTTAATCACAAAAGCACAAAATCTGTCCCAGCTGCAAGCCATGGATCCAACAAAACCAAAGACGGATCCAGGTGATGGTGGATCCGTGGATTTGTGCATCCTGCTGTTAGGACCAGATTTTGAATTTCAAATGTTGGCTATAAATACCAACCTCATGTCTTCATTTTAGATAACCCTTTTCTAATATTTTTCTTTCTAGCCTTTTCATTTTCTTATATTCTTTGATCATTATACTTGTTTCGTAATCCATTACGAGTGATCGAATAATTTCACTCTTTAGTGTAGCACACTAACAAAGACATCAAGCTTCAAGTGTTATTAGTTTAGTTGTGTCATCACTTTTGTGATATTTATCTATCTTCAATCTCTTGTGTTGTGTATATCATATGTGTATGATAGGTTAGAATTTTAGGCCTTAAAATACGTAGTGTATTAGATTGGTTCTATCTCGAAGTAAAACTCGGTATTTAGCTTTGTACAGGAAAAAAGTGTAAGCGACGTGTACGATTTTCTCCGCCTAAAGTGAGCTTGTTGACATAGTGAAGAAAACTCTCAAGTTGGGTACTTGGGGAGTGGAGTAGGGCGAAGAGGAGCTTCATAGCCGAACCACTATAAATCATTATGTCATCAGTTTGATCTTTCCTATATTTACTTATTTATATTCCGCATTTACTTATTCATTTATTACGTAGCTATCATATACACTTGTGTATATCTCTTGCTTTCACATAAGTAGACAATCTAAGTATTACTTTTTATAACGGTGAAACTATTCAACCCCCCCACCCCCTCTTCTAGTTTCCAAAATTGGTATCAGAAGCCAAGGTCACCCAAGATCTTTAACGTATATTGTACATCAAAGCTTGAATCGATCTATGGATTCTGATAAATATCTAGAAGGGATTCTATGCAAAGACCACCACTTTTTAAAAGCGACTGTTTTATATATTGGAAAAATAGATTTGAAACTTATATGAAAGCAAAATATTTAGATCTTTTCCATATTATCATGAATGGTGATTTTCCACCGATTGCTAAAAACTAAGTCACTCAAATTTTAGAAGTAGTCCATTTGAACAACAAACCGATGAGCTTAAAAAGAAACTTGCTAAAAATAATGAAGCTAAAATGGTTCTTTGTAACGCTTTACCTAAAAAGGAATATGAAAGAATTTTTATGTATAAAACGGCTAAAGATATTTGGCAATCGTTATTAATCACACATCAAGGTAATAGCCAAGTAAAGGATAATAAAATTGATCTTCTTGTTCAATAATATGAACAATTTACTATCCTTGAAGAAGAATCTATTAATAGCGGTTTAGCTAGATTTAACAATATTAGTACTAAACTTAAAGCTCTTGATGAAGGTTTCTCTAGCAAGAACTATGTTAGGAAGTTTATTAGGGCTCTACATCCTAACTGGAGAGCAAAGGTTACGGTGATTGAAGAATCAAAAAATCTATCATCACTAGCTCTAGACGAGCTTATCGGTAATCTAAAAGTACATGAATTAGTCATGGAAAAAGATTCTAAAATTTACAAAGGTAAGAAGGAAAGGGTTAAGGTCATTGCGTTAAAATCTAAGAAAGAGTCTAGTGATGATGAAACTTCAACATTCGGAAGCGATGACGAAGAATATGCTATGGCCGTAAGGAACTTTAAAAAGTTCTTTAGAAGAAAGGGTAAATTTGTTAGGCAACCACATGACGAGAAGAAGTCATTCCGGAAAAGGGATGATAAGAAAAGCAAGAGTGATAAGAAATTCTTTAGATTTGGTGATTCGAATCATCTCATTGGCGATTGTCCAAAGCCTCTATGAAACATATATCAAAAGGCGTTTGTTGGAGGTTGTTAGAGTGATAGCGAAAATGAAGCCGAGGACAAACCAACAATGGAACGTGTCTCATGGGTCAATCGTCAAATGAGGTAAATCTTGACTCTTCTCATTATAGTGATAATGCATCTTCTTTTATTGACGATAGTGTGCAAATTGAATATAACAACTTATGTGAAATTAGCTTAAAAATCATCAACAAAAATAAAATTTTGAAAACTAAAAGAGAGCTTTTAAAAAAGAAATTTTAGAGTTGAATGAGAAACTTAAGAAACTTAAGAGAAATAAAGAGGTTGACATTGGTTGCGAGTCATGTAAATAACTTCGTTTGGAAAACACCAAACTTAAGGAAAATCAAATTAAATTTTTTAAGTTTGATAAAAGCGCTAATTCACTAAGAGAAGTGTTGAATATTCAAAAGTCACCTAGTTGTAAAATATTTTAGGATTTGATAATAGTAAAGCGTCAACAAGCGGAACAAAACCTACAAGTTTTGTTGGGTCGACTACAGAATTGGCAGTGACGAATCCACCATAAAGGCGGACAGATCCACCATAGATGGATCCGTAGATCCGTTGACCAACCAAAAAATGGCAGAACGTGTTTTTAGCCCACCTATATCTTCACGATCAGATTTTGTTATTACTAGAAATAAACTAATACATAACAAGATTGTAGAGTCAAAGAAATCGTATCTCATGTGTCTCGCAACTACTAGTTTTAAATTTATAACATGAATTACCGGAAAAAGCTAAGAACACATGGGCAAGTGTAACCTTTTCGTATGTAGCTAGTTTGTTGTGGTAAGCCGATGTCGTTCACTAGGATTTGGGTGTTTTTGGTTGAGAAGAATCTATGTAGCAATTAACACGAAAGTGGTAAAATGGTTGTCACGTCCCACAATACCATATAACCAACAACTAACGCGAAAATATTATTAAGCAAATTCAATAAGTAAAACAACACTTGTTTGGAACTAGTATTCATATCAATGGAGTGTTGGAATATTAGGTAGATACTTAAGCAATAACAAACAAATCAAAAGCATACAATTCCAAGTCAACAGGTAGTATCATGAAATTGCATATAACATGGTTTAGATTAACGAACCCTTTCGACCTATGATCGTTATTATAAACCGATTCATTACAAGCTATTTGTTAGAAATATGATTTTACCAATTTGTTCATAAGAGTCCTTTCGACCTATACTCTTGATTAAATCTTTATGAGTCAATTTAACTTGTTTATTCATGGTTGTCAATCATGAAATACCAAAACATATACGCGCGCTAATATTTGGAACAAACCACAACAAGAAATCCTTTCGACCTATAGATCCGGTTATGATTTACCAACAAGTTTTTAAGACACATATCAATTCAAGCAAACTCATAAGCGAAATCATAATTCTATATTGCAAAGATCCAAACACTCCATATCAATGTTTATATCATTCCAAACAAGTAAAACAAAACTACTCCATGATTATTTTCATCAAACACAAAGGTTCAACAAGCATAATAAGCATAAACATTTTAGAAATTAAAAGAGTTTACCCAAAGTATGGTTACAATAAGTAAAGAGAAAGGTTTGGAGCAACCTTCAAGCCTCCAATTGACTACAATCTTCGTACCACCCGGAAAATGGTTCCCAACTCTTTCTTTGATGTTCTTGAGCACTACTTCTAGAAATGGCAGAGGGTTTGAGGTCTTTTGGGAGAGAGATGGTGGAAATTTGTCCTCAAGGGTGGAGGAGAATTGTTGGTGATGTAGAGAAGAGAGAATGAGGAGTGGATGATGAAAACTAAGGCATAAGGTCTCCTATTTATACTTGAAATGCCCTTGGCCACCAAGCAAGTTTCTTGGGCACAAAGTGTCATAAAAATGCCAGGGAATGAGTTCTAGAATGATCTTGATCGTTCTCAACTAAGTTGGCACATAAACAAGCATTAATGAAACTTGGGTACCAATTTGAGGGGTTTAGCCGGCGGCTAGTAATGTTGGCCGGCGGCTAGCTTCTCTGGCCTGCGGCTGGCTCGGCCTAAGGCTAGATTTGGCGGCCTTGGGCTGTGAGCAGATTTCGGTCCAAAAATGGTCAACATCAAACTTGTAGCTTTATCTTTTCTTTGTTTCCTCGTTTTCCGTTTTGTGCATTATCTTTGAGTCTTTGGACCACTAACTTGATGACTTTATCTTCACGAATATTCTTTACGAGACTTGCATTTGTCAGAAATTCTTCGTACTTGTATAAAAACTTCGTTTTTACTTCTTTTTCGTTCTTTTTCCTCGTTTTCCTGTACTTGGCTACAAATAGACTTGGAAACACACTTTGGTACAATTAAGTAACAAAAACATATATAAATAGCCAAATAATATATACAAAAACCATGATAACGCTACTAAAAACATACTCAATTTGAGCGTTATTAAATTTCCTTACACTTAAACTTTGCTTGACCTCAAGCAAATCTTTTGCTTGTCCTCAAGCAAATTAAAGAAAATTAAATCCACATGGTGAACAAAAAATGATTAGAAAAATGTGATGCAAATTTACCAAGTACGAGATAAGATCCATCGTTAAGCTTTTGGTGAAAAACCGAGGTGTTTGACAATACCCAAAGGTTTTCTTGCTTGATAAACATTTCCAAGCACCTCATGAAAAAAGAATGAAATATAATTCTCTCAACACTCATTTATATAGGTGGTGGAGTATATAAGAGAAATCACACTCATAGCTCGGTCGTGACCAAATTTATTACCATAGGCTTCTACAAGAAATAAAACTCCACCGACGTGGCGTAAGCACCAAGTGTACACATCTAAAGAGGACTTTTATTGGGTTGTAATGTTAGGCTTCAGGTTAATAAAGGGTATGAATAAGGCATGAGATTCTTTATATGAGAGGGTGTATTACGAGAACATATAAGTCAAAAGTTTAAGTCTCAATGTTGCTGGTTTCCGATAAAACCACAAACCCAAAAATGATTACAGTTACAAACTTTCTTCAGTCACATATCGATCACCACATCTATATGTCACGTCTTAGCACATTGGCTAATCGATATCTCAAATACTTCATCTTCCTTCGTCTTCATAAATATATAGCACATTGGCTATAATTGCCATCATTTGTTTTTCACTTTTTTTTTGATGACTTATTCTTTTCTTTTTTTTCTTTTTTTTCACATACATCACAACTCCCCCATACTTTGCATAAACATACATCACAAAAAATACATAAATGAAGCGGCCATTTCCATCTTTGTCAGAATGACACACACAAATGGCGAAGTGTGTCATAACTATCAATCATCAAAAACTATCCAACATTCCAAATAACTAGTAACCAACCGTTTAGACTTGGCAAGGGGTTAGGCTAAGGTTTGAAAGTGAATATTTATTAATTTTTTTAGTGGATGTAACAAAAACGAAAAGATTGGCTCAACAGGTAATCTAAGGGTATCTAGCACTAAAAGTGAGTGCTAACAAATGGGTTCATATGGGTGGTTAACTAACCGATGTGGCTAGCTAATAATAAAGATGAAAACAGAAAAAGCTATTTGGGTTAAATCCTAAGGTTGCCTTTTTGTCACACATATACACTTATATCACACGAATGTGATCTCACTGCCGTCTGGTAATGATTTACAAGCACAAGTTCTAAAATAAATAAAATCACCGGCACACTCATAGAAAAAAAATCGAGCATAAAAGATGTATGCTATATGAA
Organism: Tanacetum coccineum; assembly: GCA_026074375.1. Classification (NCBI taxonomy): domain Eukaryota; kingdom Viridiplantae; phylum Streptophyta; class Magnoliopsida; order Asterales; family Asteraceae; genus Tanacetum; species Tanacetum coccineum. The sequence continues at coordinate 90,022 of BQNB010005668.1, forward strand.
ATAGGCTCCAATCCTCACAATTTAGTAGAAATGGCTATAATATGTGCTACAAATGTTTTTGATCCCAGAATGGACTGCAATATTAACCGAGAAACATCTTGAATTTTTCAAAATTACAGATTTTACCTATGGATTGATCCAGTTATTCTAATATATTAACCTAAAAATTTGAAAACAACTAGATCAAAGGGCAAACAAGTATACAAAAAAAATTAATTGGGCCAAAAATATGAAAATTTTAAAAATCATTCTCGTTTTCCCTATTTACTCCCCCACACTTAAGTTTTGCATTATCGTCAATGTGAAAACTAAACTTCAAAGTATGGAAAATAAATAATAGTTCAAGAGAAACGAAACTTCTCGGGCAAAGTATCGCAATCGAACTCCATATGATAAATGCTACGCAAAAGCTAGCATAAGCTTGTGAGATCAATCGATTTCACCTCCAAGCATCCTCCTCCATTTCCAACGCCATCAATTAATTTTAACTCCTTGTCACCAACATGATTCGGCAATACATCGTCTGCAAACATCTTCACATTCGTGTATGAGATATGCAAGACGCAATCCTCACGAAATGGCGGCACGATTGGCGAGTTAGACATGATTGGGTTCGGTTTTGAATTGGTTGGAATAGGCTTGATCTCATCCTCCTCGATAGCTTTGACATCACCCTTGTCATTCTCGTTTTAGATTGAGGGTGGTTTATAGACAAATTCATGTCTCGATTTGGTATTTTTGGTACGAGGAAGGGATTTAGTTGGCTAGATTTTCTCGAGATACTTAAACTGCCTCTCCAAGTTCTCGATAATCGCTTGACGGTTCCTTAATCCTTAAGTTATTTGATTTACTAATTTGACCACCTGATCTTTCATACGTTCATTTGCTTTCATCTGGCTAGCCATCCACTCTCTCATCATCTCCTCTATTGAGGTTTTGGGTAACTCAAAATATTCTGATGGATGTGGCATTCTATTTTGTGGCCAAAAGGAAGGATAGTTACGTTTTAAGTTTTGGTTTAGATAGGAGTAAGAATTTATGGGTTTTCGGTCGTGATATCCTCCATGATATCCTTGGATGTAATTCGCTTCATGAGGTTCACATGTCGGCGTGTCATCATTCATGTAGATTTGTGAAGCGTTGTTGTCTCTAAGACCGTCTCGCATCTCTTTGAGCTCTTTCCTAATGATCAAGAATTTTGGAATCAATTTTTTTAGAGAGAGCTTCAAATTTATCCATCAAAATGGCGTGATCAGGATTGATTTTGCTTCCACCGGCGGAAACAATGGTTTTTGGTCTGGGGTTGTCAGAATCATCTGAGAAATCGAGTTTGAGAAGGACCTTGTCCTCGATGATTTTAAAAGCTTCGTTGGGAGTATTGTAGAGGAAGACCTCCAGCGTCTAGAATTCCTTATGTAGGATTGTCTAAACCATGATAGAATATTTGAATTATCGTGCCTTTGGTTAGACCGTGTCCATAACAAGTATGAAGCATTTCCTTGATGCGAAGCCAGGCGTCAACGAGAGTTTCATGATCGAGTTGTTGAAAGTTATGAATTTCGATTAGGAGACGTTTAAACTTTGCGGGAGAAAAGTATCGACTTATAAAAGCTTCTCTTAATTCATTCCACGAAGTAATAGTTCCTTCATTAAGTTCGTTCAACCAAGTCTCAGCTTCTTCGGATAATGAGAAAGGAAAAGTCCTCAACATAACCGCTTCCTCTTGATTTTCACCATATTAGAATAGGTTGCTTATCTCAAGAAATTTGGCAATGTGTCAATGAGGATCAGACCGGATTCGCCTATCAAATTGATTATCCCGAATCATTTGCATATGGGTACTCTTAATATGGAAATTATTCGAAATATAGAGTTGGATTAGAGCGAAACTAGGAGTTGGAGCAACGGTCCTAGTGCTTAACCACATAGGTTGGTTATCAGGATCAATGATGATTATGGGTGGGAAATCGAGTGGAGTTTTGAATTTCTCCATCAATATTTTGATTTTGGATTTTGCAGCGAAAACTTCCTTGATGAACGGTTGTTTGACATGAGGTTCGGTTGATTCGATTTCGAGGGGTACGTTTGGTGTCTTTTCGGACTTAGCCCTCTTTTTGATTTTACGTTTAAGTTCACGAAACGGACTAGCGATATGTTTACCCCAAGAACGTGGATTTATACAAACCCGGAGCGATTTGCAAAACGTCATAAAAACGAAAATAAAAACTAAATGAAAAATAAATAAGAACAAAAAATCTTTTTGTATATTTTTTTGTTGACGAAAAAGAAAAATAATCTTGACTACTATAAGAAAAATACTACTAGTATTATTTTTACTATTTATATATTACACGAGAAAGTTTAGAAAAATAAACTAGTTACTACTTAAACTATTTTTTTCTAATAGACTTTTTTTGACAAGTTTTGAACAAACGAGTAAATGAAGACGACTCAATTAAAATACTCTTTTTTACCAAAGACACAAACGAAAAAAAACAAAACGAATATTGTACCAAATCTAACAAACCGGGCGGTTTGACGGACTTCGGGTTCTAACCACGGGGTTTGGGATCAAACCGGGCAGATAAAAATACGAAATTGGCACAAAAGGTTGAAACGGGGTGGTTGGGTGGTATTTGGTTTGTGTCTTTCGGGTTTGATTTAAACGAAAAGATGTAGTTGGTTCTTTCCTCGAGGAACAGGTGTTCATTCAAGTGTAGAACACAACTAGGAGTGATTTTGGGTAAGGCTCGAACTGAGGTATAAAGGTAAAACGGGTTTTCAAAAAAAATTGTTTTTGATCAGAATGCTCCAGCCAGGCGGCTGGATGAATTTTGGAGGTCGACGGGGCAGCAGTCGGGCGGCTGCGAGGCGAGTCGGGCGTCTGGCTCAGAGTCGTGGGCTAGCTGGGCGGCTGAGTGGTCTAGCGGGCGGCTGGACCCCTCTGAGTGGTTTTGGGTTATTTTTTCGCAAGCCAAATTAAGCAAAAATTATATAAAACGAAATACACAGATTCAAAAAACATAAAAACACAAACAAATCCCTGGCAATGGCGCCAAAAACTTGATGTGACGATGCCAGATTATGAGAATGAAACACGCAATTCAACAAGAACTCAATTCAAGCAAACAATCAAAGAAACACGCAAGAGAAACAAATAAACGAACAAAGATTCTAAACAAAGAAAAACACGAACAAATCCCCAACAGCGGCGCCAAAAACTTGATGTGTCTCGCGACTACTAGTTTTAAATTTATAACACGAATTACCAGACAAAGCTAAAAATACACGGGCAAGTATAACCCTTTCGTATGTAGCTAGTTTGTTGTGGTAAGCCGATGTCGTTCACTAGGATTTGGGTGTTTTTGGTTGAGAAGAATCTATGTAGCAAGTAACACGAAAGTGATAAAATGGTTTTCACGTCCCACAATACCATATAAGCAACAAATAATGCACAAATATAAATAAGCAAATTCATTAAGTAAAACAACACTTGTTTGGAACTAGTATTCATATCAATAGAGTGTTGGAATATCGGGTAGATACTTAAGAAATAGCAAACAAATCAAAAGCTTACAATTCCAAATCAACGGGTAGTATCATGAAATTGCATATAACACGGTTTAGATTAACAAACCGTTTTGACCTATGATCGTTATTATAAACCAATACATTACAAGCAATTAGTTAGAAAGATGATTTTACCAATTTGTTCATAAGAGTCCTTTCGACCTATACTCTTGATTAAATCTTTATGAGTCAATTTAACTTGTTTATTCATGGTTGCTAATCATGAAATACCAAAACATATATGCGCGCTAATATTTGGAGCAAACCACAACAAGAAATTCTTTCGACTGATAGATCCGGTTATGATTTACCAACAAGTTGGTAAGACACATATCAATTCAAGAAAACTCATAAGCGAAATCATAATTCTATATTGCAAAGATCCAAACACTCCATATCAATGTTTATATTCCAAACAAGTAAAACAACACTACTCCATGATTATTTCTATCAAACACAAAGGTTCAACAAGCATAATAAGCATAAACATTCTGGAAATTAAAAGAGTTTACCAAAAGTGTGGTTACAATAAGTAAAGAGAAAGGTTTAGAGCAACCTTCAAGCCTCCAAATGAATACAATCTTCATACCACCCGAAAAATGGTTCCCAACACTTTCTTTGATGTTCTTGAGCACTACTTCTGGAAATGGCAGAGGTTTTGAGGTCTTTTGGGAAAGAGAGATGGTGGAAATTCATCCTCAAGGGTGGAGGAGAATTGTTGGTGATGTAGAGAAGAGAGAATGAGAAGTGGATGATGAAAAATAAGGCATAAGGTCTCCTATTTATACTTGAAATGACCTTGGCCACCAAGCAAGTTTCTTGGGCACAAAGTGTCATAAAAATGCCAGGGAATGAGTTTTAGAATGATCTTGATCGTTCTCAACTAAGTTTGCACATAAACAAGCCTTAATGAAACTTGGGGACCAATCTGAGGGGTTTAGTTGACGGCTAGAAATGTTGGACGGCGCATGACTTGGCTTGCGCCTGTTTCTCTTGCTTGTGGCTGGCTCGGCCTAAGGCTAAATTTGGTGGCCTTTGGCCGTGAGCTGCTTGTGGTCCAAAATGGTCAACATCAAACTTGTAGCTTTATCTTTTCTTTGTTTCCTCGTTTTCCTTTTTATGCATTATCTTTGAGTCTTTGGACTACTAACTTGATGGCTTTATCTTCACAAATATTCTTCCCGAGACTTGCATTTATCAGAAATTCTTCGTACTTGTATAAAAACATCGTTGTTACTTCTTTTTCGTTCTTTTTCCTCGTTTTCCTGTACTTGGATACAAATAGACTTGGAAACACAATTTGGTACAATTAAGTAACAAAAACATATATAAATAGCCAAATAACATATACAAAAACCATGATAACGCTACTAAAAACATACTCAATTTGAGTGTTATCAGTTACCGATGGTATCCTTTCTACACACTCGTATTTTTCTTGACTTCTATGCTAATTTAATATCTTATAGCTAGTTTTATAAAGCCTAACACGCACATCCATCACAAGAAGCAACATTAAAAAGATCTACAATCTAAGTTTCATACATAATAAGTAAATACAAAGGAGGGTTTAGCTAAACATGTTATAAAGAAAGCAATAACATAAATCAATCAAACAACACATAGACATATTGAATGATTAAAGATAAACAATCTTACTTGATTAAAACATGGATCAAGGTCAGTTACAATAGGGTTTTGAGGCCCTAAAGATGGCCTAAAAGCTGCTAGAATGATTAGGGTTCGTCTCTTAAAAGTTATACAAAGTTACATACTCAAAACCCTAAAATCGGTTTTATATATACGAAAAATGACGCGACGGCTTTACTTTGAAGCCATGACTCCGTCGCCACGTTGATGGTTCTAGATTCACTTTAAGGCGGTTATGTTCTGACGTCGTCACAAAATCCTTGACGCCATTACTTTGAAAATCACGACGTCGTCGTTTTATACTGGTGACGCCGTCTCCACGCTCTGTATGCGTGGTTCTTCAAGATACTTGGTGTAGAGTCGTAGACTTGTTCGTTTCTTCTCCAAATGAGCCCATGACACGTGTATTTCCTCCAAATGTCATCCAAGTGCTAAAAACTCTTTGTTGACCAGAATTATTCTCACCTGTTCCTAAGATGTTAGCCCTTATACCAGAAGTACCCACAGCAAATGATCCTTGTCTCCCATGAACTTGTTGAAGAGTCACCCTTCCATCA
>BQNB010005669.1:0-92613 GCA_026074375.1 Tanacetum coccineum
GTTTCTTAAGTTTAATTTGCTAAATAAATAAATATGGTAAAAATCTCTTTTTCTAAAATTTAAATATATTTTTGAACTAAGACTAATTTGCTTTAGTTGTACTTTTTCTATGTATAAACGGGAAGTCCAAGGGCTTTGAAACCGAAGGTCCGTGAGTCTCGATACTAGTCTCTGTGAGGTGTCAAAATCCTGGTCATTTAGCCGCAAGGTTAGGATGTGTCGAGACGAAAATCGCTACATGGGATGATCTCGCCTTCAAACTCATTATTCTTGGGTGGAACGTGAAGCATAGAAATATTGCAACTTTCTTAAAAAGTTGATCCATGGTTGAAATTTGAAATAAGCACATTCACCTAAGATATAATAATTGTAAGGAGTAAAAAGTTTCACAAGATACAAATATGAGTAGTGTTAGCATCTTAACTTGTATTTAACGGTGATTTCGTTTTTGAGCTTGGTTTGGGACAAGTGAAAAAATTCCGAGACGATGAACTTATCCTTTTTGGGCATTTTAGGATTGAAGTGCTTCTTGTTCTATGACCCTAAAGGTTATGAAAATAATGAAAGTCCAGACATTCTAGTTAGTTCCTTAAAAAGAAAAATATAAAAAGAAAAAGAAAAAGGAAAATATAAAAATATGTGTGGCAATTAGTGTAAATATATAAGAATGGTCAAAACGGGGCTTTTTCAAAGCTAAAGATTCTTTAATTCCCTTTGATGAACACTTAGCTACTTTTTGAGGTAATTAGTCGAGGGGGATTGATATTCTTGGTTTTCTAAAGTGTTTACTTATGGCATTGCGTGAGGACACGATAATATCTTAGTATGGGGGATTTTGGTATGTGCTTAATTACACATACCTTTTACCTAATAAAACAAGCCTAAAATGACCAAAATATATCAAAAATGCATTGTATTTGTGTGTTTTGTGATTTATGATGTGCATGTAACGGATATTCAGAAAAAGACAAAAACAAAGGCAAAACGGACAAAACCAAGCACGAGAATGGAAAGAGCGTGAAAGATCAAAACCGAGGACATGAGCATTTTATTGGGTCGGGTTAGCCCATTAAGATTTATACATATTTAAACCCTAAGCCTTAATTAAATGTCTAAATCCATTTACCAAATTCCAAAGTCCAGGCCCAAATAACAAGTCTAAAGCCCAATATCTAACCCAGGGTCCAAGTCAAAAAGATAAACACGGGGTTAATTTTACTGTGCTTCTTCCCTTTTTCCCTCCATAATCACTATTCACTCACCCTCTTCACATTTTTACCCTGTAACCAGACAAAACCCATTCACACCCCACTTAACCCATCCTCCCAGAAGATGACAAGACCACGTTGGCAATCCTATGATAAGTGATTGGTTGATGAGACATGGAATCAAATCAAGGGCTGAGATCAAAGATAAAAAAGCACAAATGGATTCAAGGGCTGAGATTGATGGCTTGGAGAACACTCACAAAAGAAACACTCCTCGAAGGCCTAGATGCTTCTCAAGACCAATATAAGTAGAGGGTGTTTTTCACATTTTTAAGGCATCTAGTTTTATGAGTTTTTTCTTATATTTTACAGCTTATTTGAAGTTTATGTTAGCTTATTGTAACTTTCTTTCAAGTCTTGTAATATTTTTTTAAGGTTTAATAAAATTCTGAGTTTTTATGTTAAAATTCTCTTTTTTTTATGTTAATGCAATTTACGTTTTGAAAATGTTTGATAAGCTCATATAAGCTCTCATATATCACAAAGATGTCTCTTAAAACAGTTTAGCTTCTTCATATTGAAACTGTTTAAGGTTTTTCTTTTATTCACCAAAAATCACTAAAAAGCTTTTATGGATGATAAGCCGGATTTAGATGGGCTTATGGGTTTTACCAGCTTATTTCTAATAAGCTGGAGCTTGTAAAATAGCTCTAAGAGCATTTATAGTCCTTATTTTGAGCAAAGGCTTTTGTAAGTTCACTTTTCTCATTTTGGCTTATTTTATGCTTTTGTTTATTTCACTGCTTACTCTCTGCTTATTATTACTTATTGTTGCTTATCTTGTCTTTATAAATGCTTTTTATGTTAATGTTATAGCTTAAATGTCTTTTGGATCTGTTTTCATCTAAACTGCTTGTTTTGTGCCTTGAACTGCTTATTGAGTTCTGCTTACTTAGAGTGCTTATTTCTGTGTTCTGAATGCTTAAATGTTTTTATTAAACCTTAATGATAATCTGTTTTCATGTTTCATGGTTTGAATAAATCTGTTTCTAGCTTAAAATGAGTTTTCTGATTTTAAAAGGGGTGTTTGGCTTAGCAGTATTAACCTTGTGATAATACTACCTTTGCACTTTTTGTTTTTAAATCCAGTTTTGATTCATTATAAATCAAGTTAGATTAAGTTTTACAAGTTTGGAATGAATTTTGCTTAGATCTAAAGTTTTTAAAATCATTACTTCAAGTCTGTGAGTTTTAGAGTTTGAAATATGTGATTAATTGGATTTGGATCAAAAAGCTTTTAAGCATTGAGTTTTAGTGTCAAATTTGTTTCATAAACATCACTAGAATCTGGTTTACATGTCCTTAGTACTGCTCTATGTCAACTTTGAAAAGCTCAAATTGAGCTTTTAAGTTAGCTTAGATAAGTTTTCATAGTTTAAAACTCATTTTGAAGGTTTATTGAAGTCATGGTTTGAATCTGTGGGTTTTAAGCCTTATAGTTTAGCTTATTAGTTTGAATTTGGATTAGGTGCTTATAGGTGTGGTTTTTGTGCTTGTTTATACTTAAGAATGCAGTAGAATTTGGTTACCATAAGTGTGCATTTGCCATTGTGGTTTTGGTTAAAATCTGTCAAAATTATTAATTCCATTTTCAAAGTTTAAAATCCATTTTTCAATCTAGATTTTAAGTAGGTTAATATTAGATTTAAGTTTTAAAAATCATTGCACAAGTAGATCTTAGGGTAAATTTGATCTGTTTTAGCTTAATTTGTAGTTCAGGGCTTATTAGATAAGCTGAATTTAGGCCTGCACTTTAGTCCTTAAAAACTGAAAAAACCAAAAAAGTAGGATTTAGGAAAAACAACCCTTTTCATTTAGCTTTTTCATGGCTTATATGATTTTCAAAATGTTTTCTGATTGATGTTCTAGATAGCTTATTGTATAAGCTTTACATGCATATAAGTCATTAAACCATAAGGATCCATCTTCTAGCTTAAAAATAAGCTAGAAAAGTGCCCCTTTGGCTGTTTGGTTAGTAGGTTTTGGCCTAGTTGCTTATTTGCTTATTTTAGCTTATGGTTTGTTAGGATTGCTTAATTTTGTGTTTAGTTTTGCTTATTAGGTTAGTATTAAGGGTCTAGTAGCTTATTGAGTTTAAGGTTTAGCTTATAGAAGCTTGTGGCAAAAATCTGTTTTAAGACTTAAAGCATTTTAGCCCTTAAGCCAAATCTGTCATCTTTTTATAGATTATTTCTAGCTTATTCTCTTATTTTATTTGCTTATTTTTGTTTCCTTGTGCTTATTAGGTTTAGGTATAAGCTTGTTTTAGCTTATTTTGTTTTTAACTTAGCTCATTTAGTTATTAAAAGCCAAATTAGTTTTAGCTTGTTTAGTCCAAGTCTTAGCATATCTGTAACCTTTTAGGAGCTTATTTCTAGCTTATTTTAGGTTTTAATAAAAAGTCATTTCACAAAAAGTCCTTATTTTTAGCTATCTAAAAAGCTGTTTAAATTTTTTTGCAAAATAAAAATACTTGGGAAATTGGGAAGTCATGGGTGAGCAAGGCTCGAACCCGTGACCTCCACAACCTCAACCAAGTATTTTAACACACCACACACCACCACTCTGCCCTTGGGTCTTTTGCGTTATAACCTCCACTCATTTTTCTTTTTTACACGTTTTTTTTATTTTTAGTTATAAGCCCTTTTCTGCTTATTACAGCTTATTGCAATAAGCTGTTTCACCCACTTTATTTTTCTTAGATTTTAATTAGTTCATAGTACTTTTCATGAATTTTTCAGAATTTTCCAAATTAGTTTAGTATTTTTTATTAATTTTTTTTATTAAATCCGTTTTTAATTCATAATAAATAAATTAAAAGTCAAAAAAATATAATTCTTTTTTTTAATTTTCTTTTATCATTTAGGATTTATAAAAATTAAATTTTCATTTGTAGGGTTAAAATTTTAGAATAGGTATATAATGACGGATAAAAATGACGAATTAGACGTAAACATTATTTTAACTTATAAAACTAAAACGCAAACTATTAGGTGGTGATATAATGTTATAAAAACATATTGCATCATTTTATTTCACTTGCATAATTCTAAGTCGACCCATATTTAATTATGTTGCATTCGGAACTATTTGTGACATTATAATGTGATCAATTTTCTCGAAATCAATACTTTCATTTAAAGTGAGTTTATAGCCCCGCTTTAACTATTTTACAAATGTTTTATAAATCTTGAGGTGAGATATATTGCTTTGTTTTATACTTATGAACGCAAGTACTTTTCCTATAAATGATTACGATTCGGCCTAATTAGCGATAATCCATTGTGCCCCAAATATCATGAACCGTTAGATACTTTGTGTAAATGCGAGTGTTATAAATAGATCTATTGGGATTGACATCCCCGTTCGAGTAAGTTAAGCGCTTACTAGATTCGGAGGTCCGAACTAACAAATGTATACTACTTTAGAATTTGGGTGTTGTGGATTGAGCACCTGCTTGGGCATTGTTATTCGTGTATTTGTTTACATGCAGACTGTGTTGTAGTTTCGATGTCATGAGCTTAGGAAAACATAATTACTTTTGTGAATATTGTATGTGTTACAATAGTCATGCTTTATTAAAACTTGCGGTCCAACTATATTTACTTATTTGAACCTATGACCTGATCAACTTTATGTTGACATTTTGAGCATGTATGTCTCAGGTTCCTGACTGCTAAGGTGTAATTCGAGTGCATGGAGTCTGCATTCTTACAAGGCATATTTTTCATGGATTTCATTAGCACAACTCTATCTTCGTTGTATTTTGAAACAATATTTTTTATTTGATGCAAATGTGGGACAACTTATTTTTAATCAACTCTTTTAATGAAACAACAAAGATATTTTATCAAAACTTTTTCATGTGCATTCATATTACTTGCCTACATGACTTATACTTGTGTTTGTTTTTCCTTAAGTATATTTTTACACTTGCCTGATATTAACATTATTTATATATAAACCCTTGGTTGTCACAGTATGTCTCGTTCTACCATTTCGTATGAGTCTTTAGCCGAGAGTTTAGCTAACACTATGGAATCATCCGTTTCGTCCGACTCTAACGCTGAGAGCATCAGATTGTCTGTTAGCCTTAAAATATGTCGACTTATACGGAATTACATTAGTTCATAAATAGCCAAACACACAGGGACTAGATTAGACTTTTTAGTATAGTTTAGTTATGTTTGGACTATAAATACCCCCTCTATACTTCCATGGAGGGGTGAGGATAATCATTTTTGTATTTCATAAAGTGTTTGTGTTTCTCTCTCTAGAAAACACACACATCTTTCCCTCTCTACTTTTCTCTTTTAATAATATGGCAACTTATTTCTTTTATCCTCCCCGACCTCCGGATCGTGTGTTTTAGGCTAGAATCTTTATGGGCAACAATTGGTATCAGAGCCTAGGTTGCGTTTTGGGTTGATGGTTTGCTTAGTTAATGGTGTTCTTGGCTTAATAAGCCTTTTTGTGGCTTATTTTTAAGCCAAAAGCTACGGCTTGGTATGGTTGGTGTTTATTTTGTGCAAAAGCTTGAATCTTTCTTCTCTCTAATGGTTCTAGCTTACTTGTACAAGTGGCTTGTGGTTTTTTAAAGCTTATTTCAAAAGATCCATGCGTCTTTTTAAGCTTTTTACTCAAAATCTTGATTTCAAATTTTTTTTGTTAAAAACCATAAAGTTTGTGTTTTTATGGTTGGTATTGTCTTGGAATCCTTAGTTGTACAAGAAAAATCAAGCAAAAATGTCAAAAAGTGTGTGTTTTTGTATTTTGAAAAAGTGGGTTTCGAACAGGAGGCGAATTAATCCATTCTGAAATAGGAGAATTAATCCATTCTGAAGGAGGCGAATTAATCCATTCTGAAGGAGGCGAATTAATCCATTATGAAGGAGGCTAATTAATCCATTATGAAGGAGGTGAATTAATCTATTTTTGGAGGCAAATTAATCCATTTTTGGAGGCGAATTAATCTATTTTTGGATGCGATTTAATCCTTCTTCAGGAGGCGATTTAATCATTCTGGAGGCGAATTAAACCATTTTCGGTAAATTTCACCGAATTTGTGTTTTGGGCCATTTTCACCTGTTTTTGTCAAGAACCAAACTTAAACACCCTCGACAACACCAAAGCAAACACAACACTTAAAGCAAAAACAATCATTAAGATTCACTAAAATGACAAACAGCTAAAAATTCGGATTACGGTGACAAGTGATCACGAAGTTGATTTGGTATCCCTTATTTGAGATTGAAGTGGGTTTCACGAAGGAGTCTACTTATTTCATTATTAAGACTTCCTTCTATTTTCTACCTCTTTTCTTCAAACCCAATCTATCGATTGATGACTTGCTTGAACGTATATGGCTATGATTGAGACTTGGATTATCTAGTTTCCAGTAGTCGGGGTGGTTGGTTGAAGACCTGGATAACTATCACTTAAAGGAGTTACGTTGTAGTACTCAGTCTCACACGCAGATGTCGATGTGGATATTTTCAAGAGGTGATGTACTTCTTATACTTTTAGGAGTTGGGTATAGAGTACTTATAGATTTAATCTTGCACCGTTCTTCAATCAACAACAGTGGAAGCTTAAGTAAAAAATTTAGAGTATTTTACTTCATTTTCAAGTTTGGTATATCGGGTTTACTTCACCATGTGGTCACAACAATAGCCGACAGAATACGAGGTTGGTAGGTTAGCCAGAGAGTTTAAAGGTTGAGATGTAATCAGCACTTCTCGCGGGATATTACTGTGTTATTTCAAGACAATGGTATTTCAAAGTCTAAGCAAAATTTTCAAAGTTCTTCAATGACACTCATATACAAGAGATTGATTATACCAAGTTTTCTTCATTCTTGCTTCATCTCCTACTACGGTTTGTGAAGTCAAGAGGGTAATGGTTCGTTTGGATATAAAGATTTATGCTTTAGACACGAACTTCTCGAGTATATGTGCGTACACAACAATGATGCTTCTGAGAGTTTGAAACCATCATGGGGGAAAATGTGTACTTTGGTTACCATGTCAACTTCCAGGGGGAAAGAGTGTATACTACTTCACTTAACATGGTTTGTGAAGTATTCTGTATACGTGAGAAGAATTATTGTTGATTCCTCTCATGTACCCCCGAACGAATATTCACCAAGACCTAATGACAAGTAGCAGTAGTATTTGGTGTGGTTTTTCTTTTACAAAATTATGTTGTGCACGTCAATGACATATAGAAGATGGTTGAAGCTACATCAAAGTTTTAGAATCTGCTCAAGATAGGGATGTTGGTTTAGGGGGAAGCTGATTCAAAAACTTTGCCAAAAAGGAGTCTATGAAGAAAGCTTTTCAAGACAAGTCGCATGAATTGAGGGGAAGTTAATCCAACTCATGCATACTACAATGGTTCCTGTACAATTAAAGATACTGAAGATCCAAGATGGCGTACAAGTTTCAAGACCAGGAGAACTCAGAAGACATCTTCAGCTTTAGAAGCGCTTTGGAAGACTTTATGTGTGTTGTATTTTTACTTGATAGGAACATTGTAAGTAATTCCGTATGTCCACCATTGGGGGAAGATTGTTAGCCTTAAAATATGTCGACTTATACGGAATTACATTAGTTTATTAATAGCCAAACACGCAGGGACTAGATTAGACTTTTTAGTATAGTTTAGTTGTGTTTGGACTATAAATACCCCCTCCATACTTCCATGAAGGGGTAAGGATAATCATTTTTGTATTTCATAAAGTGTGTGTGTTTCTCTCTCTAGAAAACAAACACATCTTTCCCTTTCTACTTTTCTCTCTTAATAATATGGCAACTTATTTCTTTTATCCTCCCCAACCTCCGGATCGTGTGTTTTAGGCTAGAATCTTTATGGGCAACATCGTCTGATTCGCTCGTGATTTTATCGGATACCAAGGCAGTGGTGGCTGCTATACATGCTATTGCTCCAGAGATTGCCCTAGAGACTTCGCCATCACCGGACTACATACCGACCTCACCTGATTTTGAAATGCAACCTTATAACGTCTTATTCTTCTTTACTTCTATTGATTTCAAAGAATCATGCCGGCTCCAATATCAATCGTGTGGCTAAAATGCATCTTCGCTTAGGGATCTTGTATCAATTGTTGTGCCGATAGGAGTTTTGTGTCGACTGCTTTTAGTTCCTTAATTGATATTACCCCCTCTGCATTAGAAAATAAGTATGACGTTGAGTTAGCTGATGGGAAAATAGTTAGGGTTGATACCATAATTCGAGGTTGTACTTTAAACTCGCTAGACCACCCGTTAAACATAGATTTAATGCTTGTAGAGCTTGGTAGTTTCAACGTTATCATTGGTATGGATTGGTTGTTGAGGTATCATGCCGTAATTGTCTGCGACGAGAAGATTATTCGTATTACATATGGCGATGAGATATTGATTGTTTGAGGCGATACAAGTAATAGTAGGAACGAATCCTGATTGAACATCATATCGTGTACCAAAACCCAGAAATATTTGCAGAAAGGATGTCATGTGTTTTTGGCACATATCACCGAGAAGAAGCCGAAGGATAAGTCGAAGGATAAGCGAGTTGAGGATGTGCCAACGGTGAGGGATTTCCCGGAAGTCTTTCCCGAAGACTTGCCTGGACTTTTACCGACCCGACAAGTGGAGTTTCAAATCAACTTAGTACCTAGTGCTGCACCTGTAGCACTGGCGCCTTATAGATTGGCTCCTTCGGAAATGAAAGAGTTGTCTGACCAGTTGCAAGAGCTGTCTAATAAAGGATTTATAAGACCAAGTTCCTCACCTTGAGGAGCTCTGGTTTTGTTCGTCAAGAAGAAGGATGGATCCTTTCGGATGTGTATCGACTATAAAGAGTTGTATAAGCTGACGGTAAAGAACCGTTATCCGCTTCCAAGAATTGACGACATACTTGATCAATTACAAGAATCAAGTATCTACTCGAAGATTGATCTAAGGTCAGGTTATCATTAACTCAGAGTGCGTGATGAAGATATTCCGAACTCGTTATGGACATTATGAGTTTCAAGTTATGCCATTTTGTTTGACCAACGTGCTAGCGGTTTTTATGGATCTCATAAATCGGGTGTGCAAGCCATACTTGGACAAGTTCACGATTATTTTCATCGATGACATATTGATCTACTCAAAGAGCAAGCAAGAGCATGAAGAGCACCTTAAGTTAATTTTAGGATTACTTAAGACGGAGGAGTTGTACGCAAAAATTTCAAAGTGTGAATTTTGGATTCCGAAAGTACAATTTCTCGGTCACGTGATTGATAGTGAAGGCATTTATGTAGACCCCTCCAAGATCGAGTCTATAAAGGATTGGGCATCTCCTAAGACTTCAACGGAGATTCTCCAATTCTTAGGTCTTTCTGGTTATTACCGATGATTTATTGAAGCATTTTCAAAAATCGCCAAGCTTATGACTAAACTAACTCAGAAGGTTATGAAGTTTGTGTAGGATCCCGATAACACTTCACTTCATACAATCGATCACGAAATCGGAACTAGAAATGAGAAAGAGAGAGTTGTTCTAGAGTGAGAATTGAGAGAGAAAAGAGAAAAGATATTTTGATATTTTGAACAACTTTAACTACTAACTTTTTCTAAAGAAGAAAAAGCTTATATACCCCATCGCGTTAAATGACGCGCGGGATATTTAACTAGGACCCGGGCTCGGGTTTTGCTTGGGATTAAACCCAAAAACTTACAATATCAAATAACTATCGTGCCCGGATTTCCATCGATATTATCCTATTACAACATAACTAATTAAAGACCGAAGCTCCATCGTAGAGTGACCGAACTTCCTTGGTCGACTCAATAAATTGAGGCTAACACACACACCCGAGTGAGGTCTTTGAACACGGGAACGAGCTTCCTATATTGAATCAATAAAATGAGGCGAACAATCTCCCTGAAGTGATTCATTGATGACACTCCTTCATGAGATCAGTGAGATTGCTTTTGTCATTTAAGCTCGAGTGTTCTTGGTCTTTTTCTTCGTTGTAATCTTGTTCCTTCATGCTTTGCAATCGGCTAAGCCATCTTGCGATCTTGTATCTTTGACCAACATCCTCATACTATTGCCTTATCTTGAAAGCATTAAATCAGAGTTTGGCAGAAGTCTTGTCTTTAAATTCTGAGCTTTCTAGATAGTATTCTTCGTTATTACATATTGAATGGGATTGAGGTTGTCGTTACCACCTGTTTGACCTGCATGGTTTACGTTATGTGATAAACGAGAAAATGATTGAAAATCAATCGACGTGTCAACTCTTAAAGAGTTTTTTTGTAAAACACATCGAGAGTGTCATGTTTTTTATATCAAAATTCATCAACCGTCAATTCATTTACTGGACCAAATCGATATCCAGTTGTCACAAGTTGATTCATATAGAATCCTCTAAGTCACCTACCAAGAGCTTGTTTGATGCTACTCAAGCATGATTACTATCTTCATTGTGAATACATTATTATCACTCGGAGGTATCTGGCAATATACAATGATAATTGCGTAGGACTCCTTGATAACAGCTTGTGAACCTGATGATGTTCAAACACGTGGTTTGCGAAAGGAATGTGTCCTAAAAGAGATTTTGATTGATCTCTTGCTCTAACACGATTAGTGCATTTTGGTTTTTAGTACACGAAGGCTGGAGCATTTTGCCCACCTATTCAATACAACAATCTCGGAGTGAGATGTCAATAGATAACGTGTGTATCTCCGTGACAAATGAGATAAGTTTCTGTTTAGAGAAACCCGAATGGCTGGGAAGGGTTGTGCATTGCATCACTGGGTCCATGATGTCGTTTTCAATGTCAGCAATCAACTTGTGATTCTGACAGCATATGTATTGACCCGGTTTCTGCCTTAAGTTGTGTGGAGGGCTTATTTGTTTACACCCTTTATCCATACATTTCTTTTTCATTCTTCAACGCCTTCAATGCTTACCAAGACGTCATTACTAACACCTTGTTGTGATTGTTCTAGTGTTAGATCAATCTTATTCAGCATTATTCCCATATACATTTATCTCCAATCATACCTAAGGACTGCTATTTCTAACTTTGGATTATCCTTGGGTAGATCCTCCGGTTCTGGTTGGATCATAGGATTGATTCCTAACCTAACCACCTTATGACTTCAGAATCGTCGTGAATTAAGATGTTGTTGGGTATAACACACACACACACACACACGTTTCTTCAGCACATTGAGTACTGAATAGATCAGAATAGATCATATTTTAATTACATTTTCTCCCTTTATTTTAAATAATAAACACTTAGTTTTTAAAATACCTTGTGATTAAAATATGTCTTAAAAAATCTGTAGGAGAAAATATGGTCAGCATGAATGGTTTGGAACATTTTGATAATGTTTTAAATATATAAGAACGGTCGTTGATGATGTATCCAAGAACATTAAAACTTTGTTTTTCTAAAAACTCCCCCTTAATAATAGGACCAATTGAGAAATTATTATCTTCTGAAAACATTGTGAGGGTTGGAGTGTTAAACACACAATTTTGAAAGACTATGAATTGTCATCGAGAAATTCTTGAAAAATTATGTTCAACTTTTGGAAAAACCAAATGTTAGAGGACTTCTCTTCTAACACTAAGGGTAAGCGCACTGAAGCGTACACTATCCTTGTTCTTGAGCTAAAAACATTGAATGTCTTGTAAGAACAGCTCAAGACCGAGAAACGTTAATTTTCTCATTGGGAGGATAAGTTATAAACCTTCCTTTATTTGAAGTCCGGGTTATGTACTGACATTTGCACATAAGCCATTTAGAAAATTAGAAATGACATGTTTTGAAACTATTTGAAAACTCTCGCTCGAACTTCATTTACACACCCGTGTCAATGTTAATCGACATTTCTAAGCACGTAAATGTTATCGATTCCAAGAGACATGTCGAGAAGAATCTTTTTGGAAATTTTCTGATTTTGTATTTATTTACCTGTTGTCCTCAGCATTGCTATATGATGGTGGAATAGTAATTCCAACTCTTGTCGTGATGTAGTTGTCTTGACTGCTAGAGGAACAACTTTTGGAACCAGCTTTGAACTTGACGGTTCATTGTTGTGGTCTTGAATTCCGAGTTCTGAACGGTTATGATCAGAAGTCATTGCCATGAAGAACGAGGCCTGAACTGATGTGAACAGACATCATTTCCATGAAGACCGAGGCTTGATTTGCTGCGATCAAACGTCTTTTTGAACATTGAGGAACAGGGCCTGAAGTGTTATTGTCAGCAGACACCATTTGACATTGACGACCGAGGCTTGAACTGCTGTGTTCAAACGTCATTTAAAAGATTTCATCTTTTGTGAAACCATTCTGGCACTGGTTTCTTAGATATCAAAAATTTCAGCAACCACACTCTGAGATTTTCCTGCTTTTCATTGTATAGTGCATCTGCATTTAGGTCAATTCGTTGTTGCTTTTGACCATTGAATGACGTACCTGCACTTAAACCCAGAGTTTGTTCGCATGCATGAATATGAGGGATATCTACTATTAAACCATTTGGGGGTTCAGTGTCAACCTTATTTTTGCTAAAGGTGAATATCTTTCCAGTAGGAACCCATCTAAGACCAACTGTCTTGAAAATTCTACCCGTCGGTTTCCAGCTAAGACAAGATCTAGGAGTCATTGTTATCTCAGGGACAGTGGTAGTCTTTTTGTTTGAGAACCTATGTCCTGTTGGGATCTGTCTTTTTGGTTTCTTAGATGCACTTGACTTTTCTACAGGCATATATCTCTTTGTTATCTTATGGGATTTTGCATCCTTATTCTGTGAAGAGGCGCGAGGATTTAACCTTGAGAGGTATTCTAAGACGCATTCATCATGATCTGCACTATAAAGGCACTTTTTGCATGTAGGACATTGCAAGTCATTGAACTTCAAGAAAGGATTTTGTTTCCTATGTTCTCCTAAGTGAACATCTTTGTTTGAAACCCGACTACTCATTGTTGCTTGACAATTCTTAGGTTTTGGTTTGCAACCATTAGCAGTGTTGGGTAATCTAGCAGGATCAATCATACTAGGTTTTCCATTCACTTCTTTGTCTTTCTGAAGTGGACACACTTTCTTATCTTCATCTAAGGTATTACACACACACACAACCATGTCATTTAGCCTACTTTTTCCCTGGTGCACTGATTGTGACCAATGCACTTTGGGCAATTCCTAGAGGGCCATGTGCTTCACATGGTGTTCGCGAACTGCTTGTTTTCTAATCTGAGGCAAATTCTGTTGAGGTGACCTTGTTTAAACAAACATCCGACAACATTATTATTTATTAACCTATCTGTTTCTATTGAAAACTCCTCATTTTCAGGAGAATTTGAAAAAGGAGTCTGTTCCTAAAACTGATGGTATTTGGAAATCGTTGAGCAATTGGTTTTTCGAACAACAGATGGTTTAATTAAACTGAGTTTTCCAACAGAGACTTTCCCTTGTAGTTCTCGACGAGTTTTCTTTAACTCGCTTATGGCTATGTTCTTGTCGTTGCATTTGAGCGTTCAAGAAATCTTGTATTTCATGATATTGCACACACACGTTCTTTTCGAAATACATTTAATCCTTTTTCTTGCAAAACTGATTGTTTTTCATTTTTTTCTTTACATTGTTTAAAGCCCAGTTTCAAGAGACAAATCGATGTTTTCCAAAGTTTAGAAAAAACTTATTATCAAATTATTATGAACTTCTTTTATTAACTTGTTCATTTGTTTGACAGCTTTAGTGCAAGACATACACTTCTTTGACTTTATGAAGATACAGCATTGTAATTCAGTATTATCATTTAAAATCAACAGGAATGCAAATAACGAACTGTAACATCTTTAGACACAGACACTCTCAGAGAATTAGATCATCATATGTATGAAAAATCAGCCTTTTCTGATTCCCAAGTTCGTCCATCTCTTTTCAATGATTTTAAACGTACTCCAAAACGTATGCATTTCCTTTCTAATCTCAAGAACAAAACAATGATGTCTAGTATAGTTTTTGTCTGAGAAGAGGCATTAATAAGAATGTTGTCAAACATGCCCATAACTCTTCAGCAGATGGTGGTTAGAAAAGCACTATAATATGATTTAGATCCAAGTTTGTTGACAAATAGTTCAAAATGATTGAAGTGTTTGTCAGTATCGTTCTATAAGTTGTCACTTTTACAATGGATTTAGAAATTGGTAGAGAAGCCAGGTTTTCACACACACACACACACACTGGCTTGTCTAAACAACTTTTCTCCACATTGTCTTCCTAACTTCTATATGTTGCGTTCCCAACTGATCAAGATAGGTTTTGATGTGTTTGAAATTTCATAAAAGACTGTTTGAAATATTGTGTAATTCAATGTTTCACTTGTCTTTATCCAATTTTTGATCTACTCTCCTTTTCAAGAGTCACTGTCTCTTCCCCCATTGGGCAAAAATTTGTGTGCAAATGGGAGGATCGGAAAGTATCATATGGGATCTCAATACAAACTAGGCTTATCAGATTTGAAGCTTATTTCTAAGGTACATTGGATTAGCAAAGGTTGAATCTAACCATTAACACACACTGGCATATGGGTGCTAACATGTGAATGGACTGAAGTTGACTTATTGCTTTTTAAAGAATTTTCATTAAAAATACTTTATTGTTTGTCGCTTCAATCATTTTGTCAACATCTCTTCCATTCCTTAAACCTTTAAATCCGAAATGACCTTACTTTTCACACACACACAAGTTGACCTTCAAAATTGTGACCTATCACACAACACTTTTTGACTACCTCATCGTGTTTCTGATTTACAAAACTTGAAATTTCATAGGTTTTGTTTTTAAACCCTCTTGTATGTCAATGTCTTTACGAGCTAATAGTCCTAGAGTTTCATTTTAACTTTGTTTGAATATTTTATGATCACGTTAAATCTCGTTCGGATCATAAGGGCCGTGTACATCTCAACTCAGTCCTGCGTTTGGTCTGAATAGTGCAATCAGAGACGAACTGATGCCCAATAGACTGCTAGTAGCCTCCCTAGAGCCCTACTAGTCTCATCAAGGTTAGTTTTGCACTCCTCTAGTTCTTGAGTCAATGATGCATTTGCTTTCTTTAATTGCTTTAAAATCGTTTTGTTTTCCTCAGTTTCAAGAGTTAAATTTTCAATTAAATTAGCAAGCGCAGCACGCTCATCAACACATTCTGCAACATTTTGGTCAACCTGATTATCATTATTACATAATTTTTAAAATGAATCAGGAGTGACATATTGCTATGCATCCTTCTCCAAAACATATGGTCTTAATGGATTCAATGTTCTGCTTAAATGTCGTCTTACATTTGCAAAACACATTACTATTCATCATGATTTTGTACCTGATCCATCTGGCTATCAATTGAGAACATGATTCCTGCAGGTAAGACTCCTGAATCTTTTCCATGAAACCGTAATGTGCTTTCACACAACACACACACACAATCTCTTCATCTGATTCAATCCTACTGCTTGTTTCATCTCCTGAACTTTTGTAACCGATGAATTAACCTCCTTGAACTTTGCAACACTGTTGAATCTGCAACGGCTTTCACTCAACTTTTTCAATGCATCTTAAGGCTCTTGCTCATGACTTGCTCTTTGTATTATAATTGCTTCAATGTGTCCATGTTTTAATATTGTTTCCTTGAAGGTTTGCGAGCTTCCATGGTATGGTATGCATGCGAAATCTTGTAATATTTCCCGAGCACACACGTATTATACTTGGAAAGCTCGAACATCTTGAATTTACGAAATGTTCCAAACTGCCCTTGATCGTATGCAATTTCCATGAATTAGAAATCCTTCTTGTGAAGTGTTTCATTGCTGGAATTGCATTTCCAAATTCTGCATGTTTTGAGATAGCACAGACCTGAAAAGTCCTTCATTCGCATCAAAGAGTCGGTTGAATAAGCTTCTCTAAACTCAAGTACATTGAGTGGTGTCCAGAGCTCGGAGATTGAATTGTTGTCTTGAGGTGCAATCAATTTGTTCAAGGAGTTTTTCTTTTAAATATTCCTTACATCTGCAGTGTCTGTATCTTCGTTCCCCTACCACTGAATCCCGAAGCTGAGTAACCTTGTTCCCATTTTTAAAACGTAGAATTATGAAGTGTGAAAGATTTTGTTGGATCTTAAGTGGATATGATGTGATTGATGTTGTGGTTTTGAATACAATAGACGTTCACGGGATTTTACAAGTCTATGATTAGAACCGATAAAAATTTAACGGGATTTTACAAATCAATAAGAAACCCGTCGATGATTAGAATTCGGAAATCAGCGGGCTAATGATTTAATTGCTCTAAAAACAGATATCGTTTGGCTAGGTTACAGCTGTTTGTTTTCAATAGGCACACTAGCTTAAACGGGCCAAAAATAACACAGATGGACCGTGAGCTAGAACAAAAACAATTCTAAACACAAATCCAAAAAATAATGAAAAATGTCACTAACTCATAGTAAACAGCTTTTTTTGGGCCTCGAACGAATCCATACTAAAAATCCTTAACTAGCTAAAGGGTGGTTACAGCGTGATCCGTCTCGTTTTTCTCTTCGATTTGAGAGGTCACGGGCCTGAAACGGACTTACGGATCAAAAGTTATGGCTGTTTTACTGAAACCCTTTTCTTCACACAAGATTTCTAGACAAAACGCAGTGCTATCTTTAACCAAAACGCAGTGACACCAAAACGCAGTGACACCAAAACGCAATGACACCAAAACGCAGTGACTTTGGTCAAAACGCAATGAATCTTGGTCAAAACGCAATGAAATTTGGTCAAAACGCAATGAAATTTGGTCAAAACGCAATGAAATTTCTTCAAAACGCAACCTGCAATCAAAACGCAATGAACCAAAACGCAACCAAGATCAAAACGCAACAAGAAAAAAATCAAAACGCAACATGAAAAAAATCAAAACGCAACATGAAAAAAATCAAAACGCAACATGAAGAAATCAAAACGCAACAAGAAAAAGTCAAAACGCAACAAGAACTTTTCCAGTTTGTCAAAACGCAACCTAGAAAAATACGATTTTTTTCACCAAAAATCGCCTTATAATCACCCTTTTTGACCTTTTAACTTGATTTCTCTTGCACAATTAGCTACCTTATGCCTAGATCTTGCTTAATAACATAAACATTCACACATCTAAGCACAAAAATTCGGGTTTGATTTTTTTTCTATTGACTTCTTTTTGACCCACGAATTTGATCTTGTTTAACCACACGAATCAACCACGAATCCACACGTAGCTCTGATGCCAATTGTAGGATCCCGTTAACACTTCATAACATACAATCGATCACGAAATCGGAACTAGAAATGAGAAAGAGAGAGTTGTTCTAGAGAGAGAAACTAGAGAGAGAATTGAGAGAGAAAAGAGAAAAGATATTTTGATATTTTGAACAACTTCAACTACTAACTTTTTCTAAAGAAGAAAAAGCTTATATACCCCGTCGCGTTAAATGACGCGCGGGATATTTAACTAGGACCCGGGCTTGGGTTTTGCTTGGGATTAAACCCGAAACATATACAATATTAGATTAACTATCGAGCCCGATTCCCGATATTATCCTATTACAACATTAACTAATTAAAGACCGAAGCTCCATCGTAGAGTGACCGAACTTCCTTGTTCGACTTAATAAATTGAGGCTAACAGTTTGATTGGGGAGACAAAGAAGAAGAGGCTTTCCAATTGATAAAGCAGAAATTTTGTAGCGCGCCGATTCTGGCTTTGCCAAAAAGGACCGAGAACTTTGTAGTTTATTGCGACGCTTCGCATAAAGGTTTGGGTGCCGTGTTGATGCAAAGAGAGAAGGTGATAACTTATGCATCCCGTTAACTCAAGATTCATAAGAAGAATTACACGACTCACGATCTGGAGTTAGGAGCTGTAGTATTCGCTCTAAAGATTTGGAGGCACTACTTATATGGAACGAAGTATACCGTGTTCACTTATCATAAAAGTTTGCAACACATACTTGATCAAAAGGAGTTGAAAATGAGGCAACGTCGATGGTTAGAGTTGCTTAGTGATTACGACTATGAAATTCGCTATCATTCAGGAAAGGCGAACATGGTGTCTGATGCTTTAAGTCGAAAATATCATATTAAGCCACTACGAGTTTGAGCCCTAGTTATGATTGTTGGTCTAAATCTTCAAGTTTAAATTTTAAACGCTCAATCCGAGGCAATTAAGGAACAAAACATCAAGGAAGAGAATCTTTGTGGTAAGAAAAAGGAGTTTGAAGCCCGTCCCGATGGGACACTCCGTATTAAGAAGCAAAATTGGTTGCCGCATCTTGGAGGATTGAGGGATTTGATTATGCATGAGTCGCAAAAGTCAAAGTATTCTATTCATCCAGGTTTCGACAAGATGTATCATGACTTGAAGAAATTGTATTGGTTGCCCAACATGAAGGCAAAAATCGCCACCTATGTTAGCAAGTGTCTGACATGTTCAAAGGTTAAAGTTGAAAATCAGAACCCGTCTGGTTTATTGGTACAACCAGAGATACCTCAATGGAAGTAGGAGAAGATCACCATGGATTTCATCACGAAGCTGCCTAAGACATCAAGTGGATACGATACAATTTGGGTAGTTGTTGATCGTCTCACCAAATCTGCACACTTCTTGCCTATGAAGGAAACTGACACGATGGAGAGACTAATGAGACTCTACTTAAAAGAAGTAGTCTCGGGCATGGAGTGCTAGTCTCTATCATCTCTGACCGTGATAGCAGATTTACGTCACGTTTCTGGCAATCAATTCAGAAGGCTTTGGGCACTCGATTGGATATAAGTATCGCTTTCCATCCACAGACTGATGGACAAAGCAAAAGGAGATTCAGACTCTTGAAGACATGTTACGCGCTTACGTAATAGATTTCAGAAATGGCTAGGATAAGCATTTACCGTTAGTGGAATTCTTGTACAACAATAGTTATCATACCAGCATCAAGAATGCTTTGTTTGAGGCACTTTATGGTTGTAAGTGTCGATCACCAGTTTGTTGGGCTGAAGTTGGAGATAGTCAGCTAACTAGCCCAAAGATCATCCACGAGACTACTGAGAAGATCATTCAGATCAAAAGTAGAATCCAAGCCATGCGGGATCATCAGACAAGTTACTTTGACGTAATACGTAAACCTCTGGAATTTCAAGTTGGTGACAAGGTCATGTTAAAGGTTTCGCCGTGGAAAGGGGTTATCCATTTTAGAAAACAGAGAAAGTTGAGCCCAAGGTATATTAGACCTTTCAAGATTCTAGACAAGTTTGGAACTGTTGCTTATAGACTCGAACTTCCACAACAATTAAGCAAGGTTCATAGCACGTTTTACGTGTCCAACCTGAAGAAGTGTTTGTCTAATGAATCGTTAGTCATACCGTTGGATGAGATCCAAGTAGATGGCAAGCTTTACTTTGTTAAAGAGTACGTAGAGATCATGGACCGAGAGGTCAAACGATTGAAGCAAAGCCGCATCCCCAATGTCAAGGTTCGATGGAACTCTAGAAAAGGTCCAGAGTTCACATGGGAGCGTGAAGACCAATTTAGAAGTAAACATGCACACCTCTTCACCAACGCCACTTCGGATGTCACCTCAAACTGAATTTCGAGATGAAATTCTTTTAACAGAGGGAGATCGTGACAACTCATAATTTTTAGGTCATTTTTACGTTAATAAACTCAAAACTATTTACTTTGGTATAACACCCCGTGTTTTCAAGTCATTAACGACGTCGATAAATCTACTATTTATTTTTTGTGCCGTACGTGTTTGCTTGTAATTTTATGTATTAAGTAAAATCGCGTAAGCTAAAAATTAGCGTTCAATGTAAACGGGAACCAAACAATTAAGCGTTTACATCAATCAAGTATCAAAAAGTTGCGAGGGCATTTCAGTCACCTTCTGACTGTTTTCGGGTCTCGGTCAAAACTAAAAAGTTGTCTGAAATATCGTTTTACATCAAATTGCTTTAGGGTCCGAATCGTGAAAACGTGATTTAGTTGCTCGTCTTTGATAAATCAACCTAGGAATAACATATATCTCCTTTAAATATGTTTCGAAAAATTACCGGTTACGCGGTAATCGCTTTTATGTGAAAATAAAAGACCAAAAGTTAAAAGTCAAGTCAGACTTGAAAAGTCAAAGATTGAAATCATCATTCAAAATTTCAAAAATTCTCGGATGTTACAGTACCTTCCCCTTAAAGAAATCTCGTCCCGAGAATAAATTTGTGTTATCCGATTGTATGACCAAGGAAAAAAAAAGACATAAAGTCATAATAAACTTAGTATCTAAACAAGGCGTTTATAAGCTTTTTTCAATTCAGCAAAATTCGGTGTTTCTACACTTCTCAATCTACCAAAAAAAATTTAGCTAGGTTTGTCCAGGATATTTAATCCATCAAAATGGGTATCTCAAAATATATCATTACAGATCCTATGACTGGTGATACACCCGTTATAAGGTAAAATCTCATTATATTGAAAAAACCTCAAGAAGAAGGTTTAGACCGCGTGAGTATGTATGTAAAAGTTTCTTCTAATTTCCGATGACGGAGTCACGTTTCTACTATCTGTAATGTTCGATGATTCATCCACAACAACGTGGCTTATGTATGTAAGTACTCTACAACTTACTTTGCAGCACTAGGATGATATCGCGACCTATAGTTCTTCCTACTATTGGCCCGAAATGATAGTCAAAACATATCCTGTTTGACGTCGATAGGGTGTTTTATCTCTGTTAAGGGGAGTTGCAATTACCTATTGGATAAAGATTGTATCAGTCGGAGACCGTTCAGGACCCAACAGCAGCACCATAAACGTCAATACTATAAACAAAATGGTGATGGGATGCGAGAATGAGGACATTTGAGAAACAATATTCCCAGAATAAGTTTAACAATGGGAGGGATCTCGCTGAAGAGCTTATGCGTTAGACGCGGATTATGGTACTTTAACTCAGTCTGCTATTTTGAGGACGAATATGGTTTTGGCCCAACAGTAGCGACCATAACGTCAATACTATAACAAATGGTGACGGGATATTGCACTCAGTCTGTTAGCTCCACAGACAGTTCGTGATTGCAAGGACTTGCAATGGCAAAAGTAATAACTTAAGAATGAGATAAGGTAGCTCCAAGTGAGGCCTTAAGATTTTGCTGAGTAGTAAGACACGATTGTGTCTCTAGACCCTTTTAACGGATTCTGATGATTATCGATTTCAGGTTCATACTCGTGTCATATCGGATACCATTAAGCCCACTCATTTATAATTTCTTATTTACATAAAGAAGCGTCCAAATTTATGTAAGTAAGAAATGATAAACTTATGGTTCGGTGATTTATAATTTATTTATTTAACTGAAGAGGCGTCCCAATCCTTTCAAATAAATAAATTATAAATCATCCTACTTAATAATTCCCGGTGCAATACGCGTACTCTCATAACCTTCAAGGTGGTTGACATGACGATGCATGTGCTCTAATGAGTATGGGACGAGTGATTTAAAACTCGTCTTTGGAAGCTGGGAGTAAAAACTGCCAGGCGAGATCAACATAGAGTTCAAGATAATTAATGAGTACTCGGTTAGAGTAAATAAGGTAAAAGTCTCTATGAACGAGTCAACATAGCGATTACCATATCAATCCTCCTATTACAAGTCCCGCCTATACAAGACTTGTAACATTTAGATTCATACATAATCCCATGTAAACAGAATTATAACGGCCTTCGTGTAATACGATATTATATAAAGTTATGAAGAAAATAATATTCTTAGAGACCATTGTTTAACTTACAATGTCTGAGAACGAAGTGAGACCATTGCGCAACTCACAATGTCTGACGAGTAGAATGAGACCATTGTGCAACCCACAATGTCTTAAAAATATTCTGGTATTTATATAATAACTCTTATATAAATAAGCGTACGATATACGCGAAAGGAATGCAAGCATATATATATTATATATATGTATGTCACGTAAGCACTTAATGCAACACGTAATGTAAGCACATAAGCAAGTAGCGTGTATGCACTTTGAAAATGTTTGATGTGATGCAATGTTTGTGAAAACGGTTATAGTCTAGGGTAAAATATGTAACCTAGTTCTCTATAACCAGTGCTCTGATACCAATCTGTAACACCCCCAAAAATCACAACGCAGCGGAATACCACTTGGGGTGCTACTTCATAATACACAGCGCTAGATACAAGAGAACGACCTCTAAATGTGTCGTTTGTAAAACAATCTCGTTGATTTTCCGAAATCAAAATAATAGTTGTCCCATAATTGCATCACAATGAAAAGCTTAAAAGCAACACAACGAGATTTGATCATTTGTAGA
This sequence comes from Tanacetum coccineum, assembly GCA_026074375.1. Lineage (NCBI taxonomy): Eukaryota > Viridiplantae > Streptophyta > Magnoliopsida > Asterales > Asteraceae > Tanacetum > Tanacetum coccineum. The sequence continues at coordinate 22,689 of BQNB010005669.1, forward strand.
AATCCAAGTACGAAATCTTGTCAATTTAGACTCCAATGCACATCAGATAATCCAAGTATCTATATCACCTGAGAAAAACATGCTTAAAAATGTCAACATTAAAGTTGATGAGTTCATAGGTTTCTGTAAATATAAACGTTAGTTCCAATAAATGTATCAGCCCACTATATGATTACAGTGTCATATAAAAATGTTTAGTGACTACTGTCTCCCTACAGTATCATAAAATAATTGTGTGACCATTTAAATTCTTAAATGTCCTTCCAAAATGTACGTATGATTTTTAGAAATCAATTGCTGTAAAACATGCAAAAAACAGAACCCAAAAAAAAAACAAAAATCAAAAATTTTTTTCCCCCCCAATCCCAATTAGTCCCAAAATGTACGTATAAAAGTTGGATCACAAATATCCAAAGTATGTATTGCCACTTTATTCAAGTGTGAATAAAACCATGATTACTATTACTCTAAGTTCACAACACCGAAACCTTAACCACAGTTCATGTTGTTACGTATTGTTACCATGTGGGTGCCTCTTCCCAAAGATATACTGGGTGCCTCTTCCCAAAGACCTATTGGGTGCCTCTTCCCAAAGATATACTGGGTGCCTCTTCCCAAAGATATACTGGGTGCCTATTCCCAAAGATATACTGGGTTAACGATTACTTAGCCAATACATAGAAGTTTAAAGTAATTGTACCCCTGTTAGAACAAGCAATGTGTTCCGTCCCTAAATAAGTAATTGAGTATTGTGTCCCATCGTGAGATATACATATGAGTGTATAACCAAATTATAGCGAGTGTTCACGCCCAACAATTTAAACCAAGTATTGTATCTCCTCGCGAGATGTATAAATGAGTATATAAACCAAACAGGTAATCAACCATGTAAATGCGTTTGTAAACATGTATGCAGACGAGTTGAAAATGAGCACGTAACGAGTTTAAATCAAACACGTAATTGAATTTGTAACAAGCATGTTCTCACCCCAAAATATATGTAAAACATGTAAAACGTGGGGCTATGAACTCACCTTGATGTTAAAGAACGATTGATAGGTAGGCATCTAGTATGCACAACACGAACGGAAGATGAAGCGGCTCGATCAAGAATTTGCAACTAATCTTAACGGCTAAGATCCACTAGCCTAGGATAATAAATTTGGGTTTCCCGATGAATGGTTACATCAACGCTACACTTATGAGATTTAGTTTAACGTTGAAATTGGGTTTGGTGGTTGGATTTAAATAAATAAATAGAAAATCTACGCAAAGTGTTAATATAATATTCTTTATATATTACATAGAAAAATCCCTCATATAATTCCTATCGTGAATTATATAACAAAGGCAATCAATTCAAAGATTAATGAAAAGTATAATATACCTTGCAGGTATTATATAATAAGTGTGAATAACTTATTTAAACCAATTAGTTTGGCAACCATTTAATTAATGAAAAAGCTTTGTACAAAGGTTGACACACGTCTTAACGTTATGAATTAATCAAACCATGTTTGTAACAGTTTATAATCATTATAAAATATAAATAATATTTTATAAAATATATTTCGTTCTTTGACGGGTTGCGCCTAAAACTTTTCGTCTTATTGTAAAAGTATAGTTTTCGTTCGTCGTCAAGTTATGATGTAGTTATATTTTGATATATCTTTAAAATATAACATAGTCCTTTTATCGGTTTCTAAAAAGGATAGCAGTTTTAGTGAACCATTAATAAATATGGAAATTTATATAAAATTTCATCATGACTTTCCTGTTTATCTAACGTTTTCCCTTAATCGATATATATTGCAAAATATTCGCGTGTTTCAATATTTCATATGCCCACGTGTTTTAGATATAATATATATATATAAATTGTTATTATAACAAAACTATCAAACATTAATATCCATATTTCATTTAACCATTTAACCACCATTGTATATCCGGTTTATAATTTATATATCTCGTGTTATGATTATTCGTCAAGGTATAAATCAAACAAACCCTTGTTGATCCCCTTGTTGATCTTTGAGCTAAACCAAACGCACCCGTTTGGCAAATCGGCCAAACCAAACACCCCCTTTTGCCTAAAACCCAGATCCAAACGCCCCTTGTTGGGCTGCCATAAACCAAACAGCCTTTCTTTTTTTTTTTTATTTTTTGTTTTTTCCCCTTTTTTTTTTTTTGGGTTTTTTTGTTGGTCGGTGTTTCTCTTCGCGTTAAACCCACGACCAAACGCACCCTTATGTTGTTTTTAATATCTAACGCACCCCTTTTGTTGTTAACCCTAAACCAAACACCCTCTACGTTTTCTGCACATCCAAACGCTACCCTAATCTGCACCAAACGCTACCCTAATTTGTTGTTTATGTTAACCCCAAACGCACCCTTGTTGGTGATCTCAGACCCAAACGCACCCTATGTGGTGTCAATATCAAACCAAATGCAGCCGTGTGCGGTAACAGCCAACCCAACGCACCCTTGTGGGTGGGCTGTTAAGCCAAACGCACCCTTGTAGGCTGTTTAACAGCCAAACAAGCACCCCCCTGCTGCCATGAAAACCAACCGCACCCTTTGGGGTGTTAACCCACAACCTGACGCATCCTAGTCTTGTATAACAACCAACGAACACCCCCCCTTTTTGCGCTAACCCAAAACCGGACGCACCCTCTTCGGGTGGTGGCTGTCCCACAACAAACGCACCCTTTTCAGGTGGTTTTACAACCAAACGCACCCTCCCCAGGTCTGACCCGCAACCCCACGCACTCTCGGCTGTTGTAAACAGCCAAACGCACCGCTGGCGCTTTACCCGAAACCCAACGCACCCCTTGGTCGGTTTAATAACCAAAAACAAACACGCCCTTCGTGGCTGTTACACCCGAAACAAACGCACCCTCGGTGCTATTACCACCACCCGACGCACCCTCGAGGAGGTTGTCGCGGTGGTGCTTGGCGTGGGTAGAGGTGACGGTGCGTGGTGGTGATGACGGCAGTGGTGGTGTCGGTATGATGACGAGGAGGTGGTGGTGACGATGACGTGATGATGGTGATGATGGCATGAAAATGATGATCATGATGATGATAATGACGGTGGTGGTGTGGCTGTGGCGTGGCGATGAGCAGGTGGTAAGTTTAGGCGCGTGGTGGCGCGTGTTATAGGGGATCGAGTAGATCCGTTGATGCGGAGCATCTTTGGTGTTAGCCAGAAAACTCGCCGGAAAAGTTTTCCGGCGGCCGGCGACATCGGCGACGGTGGTCGAGTGGTGGCTGGCGGTGGCCAAAAAATATGGTGGGGGAGAGAGTATTATAATTGTGTGTGTATAAGTTGAGATGGAAATGAAAATTAAATATATAAATTTTATATATATAATAAAATTTATAACTTGAAATGATAATACCCAATAGTCTAGGGTTCATTTTGTAAATTTTTAGTATAGTTTTGATAACTATCGATTCGGGACTCGTTTGAGCGACTTAACGGATGATTCAACGCACGAAACTTTCGCCATTGTTTTCTAAATCATTTTTCTGATAAAAATGAGTATTTACTTGATAATATTTCATAAATATTTTTATAACATTTATAAAAATATCTGTTATTTATTTTGTGAACCGGTTACGCCTTGTCTGAAATAGAAAAGAAAAAAAATGGATTTCAACTCGAATATTCGCGTTCTCAACAAACACTTTTAATTAAATTGCTAAGTATTTTATTAAATATTTTTATTTAATAAAACGTGATAATTAAATATAATTTAATTATTTTTGTGTTTCTAAAATCTTGCGAGGGCATTTCAGTTACCTTCTGACTGTTTTCGGGTCTCGGTCAAAATTAAAAAGTTGTCAGAAATGTCGTTTTACATCAAATTGCTTTAGAGTCCGAATAATGAAAACGTGATTTAACTACTCGTTTTTGATAATTCAACCTAGGAATAACTTACAGTACCCCTCTTGTATCCATGCTTCTCTAGGAATGTTGATAGAGTAGCATACCAAGCTTTAGGAGCTTGATGCAATCCATACAAAGCTTGACCAACCTATAAACTTATCTAGGGTGATCAGGATCAACAAAGCCAGGAGGTTGTGAGACATAAACCTCTTCATCTATAGTGCCATACAGAAAGGCACTTTTTACATCCATTTGGTATACTATGAACCCCATAAATGAGGCAAAGGCTAAAAATAACCTGATAGCTTCTATTCTTGCCACAGGAGCAAAAACCTCATCATAGTCAATACCTTCTTCCTGCGTGTACCCTTGGGCCACCAATCTTGCCTTATTTCTGACAACCACTCCTCTTTCATCTCTTTTATTTCTGTAGACCCATTTTGTACCAATCACCTTCATTCCGTGAGGTAGATCTACAAGAACCCATACTTGTTGCAGCTTGAATTGTAACAACTCCTCTTGCATGGCTTGAACCCAACTGTCATCTTGTAGAGCTTCAGAAATCTTTTTAGGTTCCTCCTGAGATAGAAAACAGGCAAATAAACAATGTTGTTGATCTTTGTGATTGTTTCTTTGCTGCTTTTGAATAAAGCTGAAAAGTGCATGAGCTCCTGATTTTTGTTGCACTTTGCTTCTAGTTTGCACAGCTGACTTAGGATCACCAAGGATTTGACTTTTCGGGTGAATATTGTGAATCCTAAGTGTAGGAGTAGGACTGACTTCAATTTCTGTTGGTAGGCTGTTGAAATCAGTTATCACGCCCTCTTCATCATAAGATGCCTCATCAAAAATTCCTGTCTCAGACTTGTGAAAGATTTCGAGCTCTGGCATAGGTGAATCATCAGGATCAAAACTACCAGTATTAACTGGCTCACTACCAGTATTAACTGAAGGAGTACTAGTAGTGGTGTTTTCAGATACTTTTCCTAAATGCTTTAGAGCAATTTCTTCCAACTCTCTTCTAAATGCTAGAATCTTAGGATTATCTTCTAAAGTGTCCAATATAAGATAGGCCTTCTTCGCTATTATAAGTTCTGTTCAGGATCTCTGTCATTCTTTGAATATGTGAAGATTTTCATTGATTCAGCTATCTCTTACAGTAATTCCTCACAGTTGAAGGTATAAAAAAAAAAAAAAAAAAAAAACAACAATAAGCTCTACTTCCTTATTTTTTTTCCTCATAGCATAAAACTTGGAGTTTTGTGAAGTACCTGCACTGTTAGTTACTTCTGAAGCACCTGCATGTGGGTTAGCTTGATTCTCCAAAGGATAATAAGAATATAGTTTCATGAAATTAAAAAAAACAGTAAATAATCAATATTCAAACATCATCCTTCCCTACTTCTTTGACATTGGGTTTATCTTCAAGAAAACTAACATGCTGATTTACTTCTACTCTTTTGGTTACTAAATTATAAACCCTATAGGCTTTGCTATTTAGAGAGTAACCAACTAAGAATCCCTCATCATATTTTCCATCAAACTTGCCAAGTACACTAAGAGTATCTAAAATTGTAACATGACACCCAAAAGGTCTTATGTAGCTGATAATTGGTTTGTGGCCAAACAAAAGCTCATAAGGAGTTTTGTTTTGAGGTTTAGTCACTCTTACCCTATTAAAAATATAGCAAGCAGTACTAACTGCTTCTGCCAAAAAGGTAGTTGGTACAGTGAAGTCCTGCTAGTCATAGTTCTAGCAGCCTCAATTAGGTCCCTGTTCACTCTTTTAGACAAATCATTCTGTTGTTGGAGTTCTGCATTGCTATACTCTTGTTTTATCCCTTTGTTCCCACAAATTCAAGCATATCCTATTCTTAAATTCAGTGTCCATTAACTGATCTAATGTGATTTTAACCCTTATGACATAAGCGGTTTCAATCTGCCTAATGAAGTTCTGAAGAACTGCCACTAGTTTCATCTTAGAGGCAAAAAGACTACCCCAACTAAATCTAGTACAATCATCATAAATACAGGCAATAACTTATGTCATGATTAATGCTTTTATAGAAGTAGACAAAAAAGAGTCCATATGCCAAGGTGTGTAATGGCTCAGTGATTAATCTTCCTAATTTGGCCTTGCAGGATGCCGTGTGTTGTTTACCTTTATGGCAGGCAACACATGTATGGTCATTTTTAAAAACCTTGGAAGGTAGACCTCTTACAAGGTTTCCCTTCACAAGTTTGTTTAGATTTTAAAAATTGATATGACCTAACATTCTGTGCCACAATTTAGATTCATCAGATGTGGCCTTAGCAATCAAACAGGCAAAACCTTTGCATGATAGGTGTGTTATGCAAAACTGTACATATGTGATGTCTATGGACCGTTAAAAGTATCAATTTCATCAGGCAATCTTACCAGTCAGAAGACACACAAGACATTCAGTTTTAGTAAAAAGAACCTTGTGCTGCTTATCACATATTTGTGATATTGGAGAAAAGATTAAAATGCCCTAATTCTTTTACAAAGACACACTGTCAAAATCTAAATTACCAACTCTTATTTTTCTTACCAGATATGTAGCCTTTGCTACCTCCAAAGGTAACAGATCCCCTATTGAATTCTCAAAAACCCTCCAGTTGAAACCTTTACCTGTCATGTGCCCTGTAGCATACCACTATCAGAATATACATCTATCTACCATAGTTCTTGAGTTGATGATCTTGCACATGAAAAAGAGAGAATATAGTTTCTTTTTATGACCAGCCTTTTCAGCTAGGGTCTGCCTTTTGGACTTTAACATTCACATTTTCATAAAAGTTGTCCACTGTCAAAAAAAAAAAAAAAAAAAAAAAAAACAATTGGAGTTTGGATTAGTGTTTCTCCAATTATAACCTGCTGAGGTCTTAACAGCAATTCTCCAAATTTTTTTTTATTTTTTCCCTTTACAACATGAATATATACAATTGTGCTGTAGGTTATTGGCAAAGGGTCTTCTATACAATAGTATGACTTTGAAAAATGCCCTCTTGATTAATTGATTACCTGTGTCTCAGGACTAAAACTGTTTGAGGGTCTTGGTAGTACTGATTGGTCTATTCTAACAATATTAACATTAGAACTACCGGTATTAACTCTAGGCCTAACATGATTAATATTTGTCCTACCAGTATTAATATTGGGCCTAACAGAATTAATGTTTGTCCTACCAGTATTAAGTTGTACTGATCTAGGAACAAGTTTATTAGCATGATTAACCCTGTTTGCATTGGTCCATACTGGTTTTGCCACCCCATTACCAGTATTAACAACCCTTTGTTTCTTTACTTCAGCCTCTCTTGCCATTTTCTTTTCATAATAGTCACAATCTTTAATCAAATGACTTAAACTACCACAAACAAAACATTTCTTCTTTGTGAAAGAGTAACATTCCCCTAGTTCTCTTTCCATCATAGCATTCCAATTCTTCCTATTAACTTTTGGTGTTGCTTGATCTTTGATTGGTTGTCTAGGAGTTTTTATGTGTGAAACACAACTAGGTTCAACTTCTTTTGATTTTGGATCAGACACACCTTGTTCATTTGATGTTATAGGTGTAGATACATACACTTCTGGAGGTACACTTGAAGCTCAAATTCAGGAACAACAGAATTTCAGAGACGTTCCAATAGAATCATGCATTGCCCATTAGATTGAAGTAGAATATTAACTGATCAATCATCTGATACAATGGTTCAGCTCTTGAGGACCCTTTTTACATAAACATAAAAAGACACATCACAATTTCTCTTAGTGAGTAGAGATATAAATCCCCACTTAAGGGATGTGGAACACCTTTAAAATCACTAGTCTTTGTAAATCTACTGTACAGAGGTTTTCCAACTGAATCCTCTTTTGAACAATTAAACACAGAAAAATTCATTTCTTCCTCATAACTTAGAACCTCATTGTTTGATTGTATTTCAAACCCTAAGCCAACTTTACTATGAACTCATGCAGAATTAATTAATCTCCAAAGATTCTGGAAGAATCTTTCCATGAATCTAATGTTTTCTGCAATTGTTCCTTTTCTTTTACAGCTTTCATTCCTGTTCTCCTATATCTTTTAAGCTTTTCATATTTTTCATATATTTCATTTGCCTGAAATGTAAGCTTTTCATTTAGAGAAATTTGCTGTTTTTGAAAAGTAACAAGTTGAGCTTCTAGTTTCTTAACAGCTTGACTATAGGCAAGTATTTGTGCTTCTTGATCACCTAACTAATTCATTTGTTCATCACATAATGTTTTAAGGGTATTATATGAATCAATGCAAGTTTTAGAACACAAAGATACCTCATTACTTGAGCTGATAGCCATAAGTGCATGATTTGTCTCTTCAACTTCAATATGTTCTCCCCAATTAACAATTCCATCATCCATTGTCACAGCCCATCTGCTCTTCTCTTGCTTTCCCACATCTGATGGTTGATACAATGAGTCTCTCTTCTTCTTTCCATCATTTGTCCCCTTTGATGTACATTCCCTAGCAAAATGACCAGTGTTGTGACAATTGAAGCATTCAAGCTTCTTTTTGTCAAAGCCAACAGGTGTTTTTCCATCCACACGAACTCTCCTTCCTGTTTTCTTATAAAACTTCTTCATTCGAATAACAATCATTGCTATCTGCCAGTTTATGTCCATCTCTTCAATGTCTAAATCATCAATTTGTTCCAGATCTTCATGAAGCAAGTCCCAATCCTCTGCTTGTTTGGCAAAGAGGGAATAAATAACTTCATCAGCAAAACCGGCAAGAACTTCTTTGTTAGGAATATTGGTTGAAGAAGTAGAAGGAGTGCAAGTACTGTAGGCACCAGTAAAACCAGACTTAACCTTATTAGTGTTGCTTTTGCTTTGTGAAACAAAATCAACATTTTGAGCACTTGAAGATGTTTTTGAGGCACCTTGGATTTCTTGCTCAAAAACACTAAGGTTATTATACAAATCATCAATAGATAAAGTGTCAACCTCTGGTTTAGTTCTCATAGTCATTGCCAGATTGAACCATGCTGGGGGTAAAGATCTGAGAAACTTATGATTTGCATCCTCAGTTGATACTTCAGCACCATGAGCTTCCAACTGAGAAAGTAATTATTGGAATCTGTCATATCCCTTTTTTAACCCTTCTGAACTCGATATTTTAAATGCTTCAAACTGTTGTTTGAAAACAGCCTTCTGCATTTTCTTTGAATTTGCATTACTACCAAACCTAGTTCTGATGGATTTCCGGATCTCTTTTGCATCATCCCATTCCATGAATCTTCCTCATATGCTCCTCGGGAAATGGCCATGCAGCAAGATATTCTTTGCCTTCCTTTCCTTTTCCAAAACTTGAATTTCTACAACAGTTACTGGTGAAAGTATTCGAACAATACCATCCTTTCCAGTTGAAATCCTCTTCTTGGAGTTTCCATTCTGAATTACCTTCCAAACATCATTGTCAATGTACCACGGTAATGCTCCATCTCATAGCCCATATATCATACTCCTCCTTCCTTCAGAATTAGGAGTTGATAATTGAGATAGCATTAGTTTGAGAAACACTTGTTGTTGTGTTTAGGTGCAGCACTAGTTTTCTGATGCAATCTTTATGGTTTGATTACTTCTCAACATGAGATGTTTGAGAACTCATCAATAGCAGGTTGAGACTTTGTATAGAATTGTAGAAGAGTGTTTGTTTGTGATCTTGTTATTCTTCTTATTCAGAGTCCCTCTATTGGCTCTGATACCACTTGTAGGTCCTTAGTCTTGGATCTATATAGCCTTTGTAAGACAATAGTTAACTTGAATAAATCCAAATCAACTATGTGAGAGACACTGACTATGAATATCAAGTGTTAATGCGGAATCTTAACACAAGTATTAAGAAGAACAATAATACTAATTTTGCTATTGATTTCTATTAAGTTTCAATGCTTCTGTTCGAGATATAAAACTCTATGCCATAGGGTTCCTTTTATACACCAAGGAAACTCTAATGGGCTTTACAAACATGTGAAAGGATAATGCACATCCTTTCCTAATATATCTCCTAAGATATCTCTAAGATAACTATTACTATTCTGTTATATAAACAGACTTAACTAAATACGACCAGTACTAACTATAGTACTGCTATTCTACCAGTACTAACTTTAGTACTGCCAGACTTAACTTAGTACTGCCAGTATTAACTTAGTACTGCCAGAACTAACTAATACTACCAGACTTAACTGTTATACTACCAGTATTAAGTCTTTTACAATCTATTTCCCAACAGTTTAGCTACAAACCAAAAGTTTAACTTTTCAAAATACATTTTTGAAAGTATGGTGAAGAACTTGGATAGTGTGGGAATTTTTTTAATGTATCCAAGGTTTGTACAAGTGTTTTGAATAAAAAAAGTTGATAGGAAGGCAAACCATAATGGGATTTATGTATGAACCATCTCACACAAAGAAGTTTTTTGAAACATGAAAAAGCGTAGGAAAAGGTTTTTTTGGAAGAGTCACACTCTTATTTCCAACAATGCTGGTACAAGCCAAAAAAAATGGTGAAGGTTTAGCAAATCCTACTGATCCCCATCATACACCTACCATTATTCAACCATCAACATCTCAACCTCAAAAGAAACAAAAACCTAGGAAGCCAAAGAGAAAGGACACTAAGGTACCTCAGCCTAGTGGTCCTACAACCAATGTAGCAGATGAGGCTGTCTATGAGGAGATGGATGACAGTTTGGAAAGTCCTCCCCTAACTGCTACTACTTAGATGCAACAGGATAGGTAACATCAATAAGACCAATCACGGCAACACTTAATGACCAAGTTCCCCAGAAACCAGTTTAGGTAGGGTCACAGGCGCCAGAAACCATGGGGCCAATACAATTGCTCAGACTAGGTTTGAGAATGTATCTAAACATTCCAATGATCCACTGCTCGCAAGAGGTAACACACTTCAAAGTGGTAAGGATAGACTGAACTTAAGGAATTGATGGAATCTTGTACCAAATTGCAACAAAGAGTTCTTGACCTGGAGAACACAAAGACTGCTCAAGCTCAGGAGATTACAAGTTTAAAACTGAGAGTCAAGAATTTAGAGAAGAAAGGAAGGTCAAGAACTCACAAGCTCAAAAGATTATACAAGTAGGTAGATCTGCAAAGAATATAGCCTCGCATTTAAATCTTTTTATGTTTTAAAAACCCGCGAGGGAGATACATGCTTGTTTTAGAAAATCGAACACAGGTGACTTTATTATATGAACGTTGCTATGAGTGGCATGTTGTGGCCCTTCCTTCATGAACCGTCAATCACCGCTAATGCAATAATAATAGATCTATTTTGGCCTAACGACCTGTCTGGCCTGTGTTCCTTACGAGGGCATACGGAGACATATTGTATTTAGTATTAGAAGTGTGTAACACTATCACTCCGGGTTGGGCACATGGTTAAGGTTTGGTTCGTGGCACTAGCATCATTGTGATTGTTCTATCAACTAAATGTTTTGCTATGCTTGTGTTCAAAATAATTGTTTATAAACTCTATGGATTTAATCAACATTTTTGTTGACGTTTTAGCATGTTTATCTCAGGTATATGCTTGCTAGCTTGGATGGGACGGAGCGTGGATATCGAAGGACGTGGACTTGGTGAACTTTGTACATATGATATAATGTTTTCAAAGAAACTTAGTCATATTGTGACTTATTTGGAAATAAGTTTTCTAAAAGTTATTGGGACCTTGTAACTCTGATCTTTTAATAAAAATTGAATGTAAACTTTGTTAGTAAACATTTCTTTTAAAGTCGTTTACCGTGACTTGTGAGCTTGTATTATGAAATAGCACCCCAATGTTGTATTCCGTTGCGTTGTAAATTTGGGGGGTGTTAAAAACAGACCACCAACCAGAGCTCAACAAAGGAGTATCATGTGTACTTATCTGAAAAACATGGAAGGATTGAAGCCCAAAAGTTTAAAGAACAGGCCTTTTGCTAATATTCAAGAATTGTTTGACAAAGCAATGAAAATGTTGAATACCTTTGTTGACTACAGAGCTGAGTTGGTAGAAGAGAGTTTTAAGAAGGCAGAAACAGAGTTGCTAGTGGAAGAGAGTTCAAAGAAAGCTGAAGCAGAGATAGCACAAGAGAGCAGTTCAAAGAGAGCAAGAGAAGAGCTAGAACAGGAAAGCTCTAAGAAGCAGAAAGTGGAAGAAGACAAAGAGTCTGAAGAGCTTAAGAAGTATTTGGAAATAGTTCCAGATGATGGAGATGATGTAACTATTGATGCTACACCTTTATCTATCAAATCTCCAACCATTGTTGACTATAAGATCTACCAAGAAGGGAAGAAAAGCTTTTTCCAAATTATCAGAGCAGATGGTAAGTCTCAGATGTATTTAACTTTTACAAAGATGCTTAAAAACTTTGACAAAGAAGACTTTGAAGTTCTTTAGAGTATAGTCAAAGCTAGATTTAAGAAGACAAAGCCAGTGAATTACATGGATAATTTGTTACTTCATTATTTGAAGTCCATGTTTGAACATCATGTATGGAAGAATCAACAAGGTTTAGTTAAAGTGCTGAACTGGAAGCTTTATGATTCTTGTGGAGTTCATTGTGTAACAATGCAGTCCATACCATTTTATCTGTTGGTTGAGAAGATGTATCCACTTACAAATCACAAACTACATCAGATGTTCAATGATGTGAAGCTTCAAGTTGATTATGATTGTGAAATGGCATTTGAGCTTCTTAGATTGGTCAAGAAATAGCTTAAGGAAGGCTATGTACCTGAATGAAGTGTTTGGAAGCATCCTCCTAGTGATTGATGAAGCTTTGAATGAAACTTGATGATTTTGGAAAAGAATATCAAGTTTAGGGGAGGTTTGTTGGGATTAAAAGCCTTCTTGAAGTTACTGCTGCTAAGGTTTGTGTTACTGCTGCTAAGCTAAAGTTAGTGCTGTTCATTAACTTTAATGAAAAATATGCTAAGTAGTTAGTGCTGGCAGTATAAAGTTAGTATTGCTAGTTCACAGTTACTACTGTTAGTATATATTAGTATTGCTAGTATAAAGTTAGTACTGCTGGTGAAGATTGAAGAAAATGTTCTAAGTAGTTACTACTGCTTGCATACAGTTAATGCTGATGGTGTATAAGTTACTACTGCTGGTGTTAAATGTTAATGCTGCTAGTACAAAAGTTACAACTACTCAAAGATTAAGACTGCTAAAAGAGTTTTTACTGTCAGAGAAAGGATAAAGACAGAAGAAAGGATAAAGATTATTTGGTGATCAAGAATACTTACGTGATAAGTATTAGTTATTTATAGAATAGATAATAGAGATTATTCTAACTCTTAGGAATATATTGTAAATCAACTAGGACTCCTTGGTGTATAAAAGGAGGTCCTAGGGCATAAAGATTGATATCTTTTCATCGTTTTCATCAATCTTTACATAGCTTCAAGGTTTTGTAACCCTAATACTATTGAGAGTATTCATATTAATATTTTGAAGCTTATTGTGTTTACTTGTGTGCTACTATTTTATTAAGAATTCTTCTTATTGATTAAAGATTAGATTTCGCATAATCTTTAATATATTCAACAAAGTTTCTACTATAATTGTGTCGGATTTATCTAGCATAACTAAACCTTAAAAAACATAAGGAATTAAAGATGTATTGAAGTGGGATCAACAGTTATTGCTTAAATCGTGCGAAATATGCTACTGCATAAATTGTGCGGAATATGTTTTTAAATTATTTTGTGCGGAATATGTTTTAACATAAACTGTGCGAAATAGGTTCTAACATAAACTGTGCAAAATATGTTCTAACATAAAATATTCAAAATATGTAATTACATAAAATGTGCAAACATGACAGGTTTAACAAATCATGCGAAATATGTAAGTTTTATAAAAAGAAAATCTGCCTAAATTTTTCAAAATTCGTGTGAAACATGTCTGTTATGTTATCTTGCAACATATGTCATTATCGACTTTGTGTTATTTAACCTCTTATTAAATGTTTGACTTAGGTTGACTTTGAGTTATCAAGTGTCTTAGACAGTTGACTTTGACCATTGACCATAGTTGACTTTCTTTAATTAGTGTGTTAAAACGGACATAATTGCATGAAACATAAACATATTCTTAATCTAAATCAATCACATCTTCAAGGATAATTAATCAACTCAGTAATATATATCTGTTGTGTATATAAACCATATTGGATAATTCTTAAGCAGAATCATGGATCAAGAGGAAATTCAACAAGCTGCTCATGAAGAGGCATGGGTTCCCAAAGCTGACAGAGTCAACATCAGTACCACTAACATGAGGATTGATCCCATTATGACTCAGAAGGAAGAGACTTACCAAGTCATCCTTGACATCATCAAGAACACCACTTTCTACAAGGCCTTCCTTGCCTCTGCTGATGTGCTAGAAATCTACATGCGGCAATTCTGGTTCATAGTCACCAAGATCAAAAAGACTAATTTCTATGAGTTTAAGCTGGCAAACACGAAGTGTCAATTTGATGTTGAGGTGTTCCGCAAGGCTCTCAACATTTGCCCAAGAGTTTAAGGAAAAGAATTCATTATACCTCCATCTGAAGAGGAACTGCTCACCTTTCTCATTGGACTCGGATACAAAGGAGAATTCACTCACCTGCCACAATATTTCATTGATCATATGCACCAACCTTGGAGAACCTTAGCATCCATCATCAACAAGTGCCTTTCCGGGAAGACAACTAGCAATAACAGACTTCGTCAATCTAGAGTTGCAATAATAAAGGGTATGTTCCACAAGAAGTACATAGACTTTGCTGAGATGATTTGGGAGGATTTCTCATATTACATTCACAACAGGCAATTGAAGAAAAGCAGATGTGAAATCATGCCTTATCACATATTCACCAAAGTCATCATCAACCATTTCCTCTCTATTTATAAATCTATTCCTAAAGCACTACCCTCTGGTCTTCATACAATTAAGGATGATGGTGTTCTGAGCCGAATGAAGTTTGTCAGAATTAGAGAAGACGTTTAAGAATATTGACGAGCAATTCTAGACGTAATGTTAACTGATGCAATCAAGCAATCAGATTCTTATAAGGCCTTCATTAACTACTCCACAGGCTTAGTACCACCAAAGAAAACCAAAGGTAAAGGGTCACATGGCAAGAAGGCAACTATCACTCTAAAGCCTGTAAGTGTTGAAGTGTCTGATGAATCTGAGCCTGAACTTGCTAGAAGACGAACTGGTAGTAAAAGAATGTCTAAGAAGAAAGTCTCAATTTTTGCAGATGACAACATAACTCCTGAACCAGATGTCACTTTGGAGTTAGGAAAATCTGTGAGCTTAACTGAGGCTACAGAAGAGGAAGCAGCAAGGCAAGTTCATGCCACTCATGAACGGATTGTAACAGAATCAAACTCTAAACCTACTAGAAGAAAACCATCAGGTATTGCCTTCAGATATACTTCAAGTGTGTCAAAGAAGATGTCACTTGATCCGTCTCAGAAGCTAAAGGGTATTCAAACTCTAACTGCTGAAGAATAACTAGCTGCTGATACGATGCAAGCACTCAAAGCCAGCAGAAAGTCCAGCAGAAGTCAGCCATATGCTGGAGGCTCAAGTAAAGGAACTGGTACTAAACCAGTTGATGAGTCAACATTTATCCTCGCTACCTTACATAAAAGAACTGGTATTAAACCAAGGGTTCCAGATGAGGTACAAGGCAGTTCTGCAGCCAAAGCTGATGTCACACTTTATTAGGGATCAAAAAATGAAAGTGATTACTTTGAATAAGATCAATTTAATGATGAAGAAATCCCTTGGGTGTCTACTGATGAGGATGAAGAGAAGAAAGAGGATGATGATGCTGATGATGATAAAAGTATCGATCTTGAAGAGACTGACAATGAGGAAACTAACGATGAGTTTGTACATGATGAAGAATATGTACAAGAAGATGATGAGGAAACTGATGATGAGTTCGTACATGGTGATGAACATGTGCATGACGATGTGGTTGAAGAGATGATAGATGCTGAAGATACTAAAATTAGAAAAGATGATAAAGGGATAACTAACGTTGAAAAGCCAAAAGTAACAAAGGGTGATCTTGAGCAAGCTGGAAAACCTACACTAATAAGCTCTAGTTTATCTGTGTCATCTGGTTTTGGTAATTAATTCCTTAACCTTTCTTCTGATACTTCTTTAATTGGTACTCTTAAGTAATCTGCAGATACATAGATTAACTCATTATTAGATGTTTAAATCCAACAAGAGGTACCAAATATCCAGTCTCCATCTATACTCATTGTACCTGTCACGGTGATTCTTGAGCCCACAGTTCTTTCACCAATACCTGAAATTCCACCAGTTACTTCTTCAACAACTCTTCCACCTCCTCTATTTGTCTCCACTATCTCACTTGTACTACAACAAACAACAACACCAATCCATACACCACCAATCACCACTGAAGCTCCACCTATTACTATAGTTCCAAATCTACTTCCTGCAATTGCTCAAATGGTATTTGTTTTAGAAAAGGATATTCAAGAGCTAAAACAAGTTGATCATTCTCCAGTAATCCTTGCAACAATTAGATATCAGGTTCCATCAATAGTACATGAGTATCTTGGATCAAGTCTTGGAGATGCTCTACAAAAGGTGTTCTAGAAACACACTAAAGAACTTATACAACAAAGCTCTCAAAAAGATGTTTTCGAGATTATCAAGATCAAGCAAGAGCAAGTAGCCAAGAATCAAATACCAAAATTCTCAGCTACACCATATGATCAAGCTGTCGAGGCTGAATTTAAACAGAAGCAAATTCTTTTAAAGATGATGAGGGAATCTAAGTCTTATGAAAAACATCCAAAGCATAAAGAATTGTATGATGCACTCGTACTTTCACTAATTTAAGATGAAGACGATTTGGATAGAGTGATCCTAGATTTGAGAAAAAGAGAATGTGAAGAAGATGAAGACCTTTCTACTGGATCAAATCAAGGGAAAAGGAAGAGAATCTAAAGAAAGGACTCTGAACCCTCAAAGACAACTTCAGAATTCAAGAAAACCTCCAAAGGTGACACTCCACCTACAACTTCTAAAACTGGTAAATCTGCATTAGCTGAAGAGCTAGATAAAGAAGCTACTAATGAGGTAACAATGGGTGATGAAGAACCGGTCCAAGAGAATGTGCATGATGCTGATCAATCTCAAGATGGTGAGTTTGCACCAAAGAATGACTGGTTCAAACAACCACCAAGGCCTCCTACTCCAGATCCAGAGTGGAACAAGTGTCAAGTTATAGATGATCAACATGAACATCCTTGGTTTAATCATATGTTATTTGCTGCAAAGGATCCACTCACATTCGATGAGCTCATGGCCACTCCTATTGATTTCTCCAAGTTTATGATGAATCGTCTGAAGATAGAAAAGCTTACTAAAGTACATTTAGTTGGTCCCGTCTATAACCTTCTGAAGGGAACATGCCAGAGTAGCATTAAGCTTGAGAACAACATGGAGGAATGCTACAAAACCTTATCTAACCAACTAGATTCTTAATACAATAACTCAAGCATAGAAAACGACTCGAAAAGAGACTTTTTTAAATATAACCATTTGAAATAAAAGTTTCACAACATAGGTCCCAAATATTTTCATAATCAATACATCATTTTCAAATATTTTCTTCGAATGATTTTCTTTAAATGGGCATTCAAAATATTTATTTCATTAGCTTCGCCGAAATCTTCATCACCGAATTACCTTCAAGGACCTGAGATAAAACATGCTAAAAAGTCAACAATAATGTTGAGTGAATTTATAGAGTTTATATATATATATATATAATAAATTCTGAACACAGGTATCATTTCTCAGAATCATCAAGACATAACGATGTGGATCAGACAAAGTTATAGGGGGATTATTATAAGTCTCATGAGATTGAACGTTACCATCTAAAATGAATGCCCACTAAACACCCTCGCTATGAGTGCATATTACTCTTTATACAACGTATCCGTGGTGTCATTCTCTGACACATGACGATAGCAAGTCGTCACGGATTAGAGGTGGCAACCTTCAAATAGTACTATTTCATGAAGTATAACGTACTTTCTACCGTTACCTGGGGTAGTTATACAATTCATGATTTTGGCAGCGGGTCTTTTTCTAGGAGTTAAGCTTACTTTAATAATCAAGACTACTAGCATACATTCGGGTCCCTTGTGTTCTATTTTTAAAAACAAGCATGTTATCCCCCTCGCGGGTTTATAAAACAATTAAAGTATTAAAATGCGAGGCTATGAACTCACTAGTAATGTCGGAAGAGAATAGCGATATGAATAAGAACTTCGGGAATAGGCGTGTCGATCAACCAAGACCTATACAATTAGTAACGGGTCTTAGGTTTCTAGTTGGTAATAATTATGAAAACTCATAAATAAAGTAAATATATATGTATACATGTATTTAACATGATGATCAAGTTTATATGATGTAAGTATTTTATACTTAAGCTTTTACATATTTTTAATTTGCCACTTTTAGCCATTTCAACTAGTATTGTCCATATTAGCCCAAAAAGCCTATTAAGCCCATTAAGCAAGTCCATCAAGCCCTTTTATAGATATTAGTCTTTCAAGATCAGGTCTTAGTCCATTTATAGTGTCCAAGTGGGTTGGGCCTAATGCTAAGTCCATATAGTCCATTTTGTTTCATTGGGCCTAGTGGTCCAATAAGCCTTACGGGTCTATTTTAGCTAGTATACAACTTTTATTATAAGTTTTCGGGTTCTCAGGGTCGGGATACTTTTATTATCAGTTTATTAGCCTTTTAAAACTCCCAAGAAGTGGGTCCTACCACCTCGGGTTTTAGTCATAAAACCATTTTACATAATATAGAGTTCGGGTTTTTAGGAAAATTTGTATACTTTTGTGTTACGAAAATAGTTGTAATTTATAAACCATAAATAGTATAATTTATATATTTATATGCTTGGCTTCATATTTAAGTCCACTTTACAGATGTAAACCCCTTTTAGTTCATCTTTTAGTCATACATATACATAGGGTTACTTTTATACATAAAGATCATGTTCCAATTTCAGACTGAAATTACACTTTTACCATTTTTAACGCCATTTACAAACCGTAAAGAGATGGCTGACTATCCAATTTATTCAAAATCTACATAACTTTATCTACAACCCATAATTTTCACTTTTTAAGTGGTTCAGTTCGTAAATGTGACTTTTTACACAATCTGTACAGCATGTCCAGAATTGACTAGTTTTAGTGTTTTGATCATAACTCATTCATTATTTATCCTCTAGAAGTGATCCAAATTGCCAAATGTTCATAAGAGAATTATCTATGACCTCATGCTATCAAATCCAACCTCAAACCTTCTGAGAATTATGGAATTTACTGTTCATTACAGCCTATAAATTTTATACTTTTCTCACTAGTTTTAATGGTCATTCTTGTTAGATCTAACCTAGATCTATGCATGCATTAACACTTTTATTCCTTGATCATCATACATCATACATATACATATACATTTGGAAATCAAAATAAAACTTAAACAAGACTCATTAAATTTTACCACAAGGAAAGAGTAGAAAATGATCAAATGATCAAAACTAGACAAGGCTTGATGAAAGCTTCAACTCCAAGCTTAATCTTCACCCAAAAATACTCTTGACCACTATTTTCTTTACCCAAATGACTTTATAAAAACCCTTATAACTTCAGCCCCAAAGTGTACAAAACCTTCCTTGAAAACCCTTTTTAATCACTTCCAAAGTATAATAAACACACTAGGTAGTCATATTCACTAGTGTGCTTGTTGTTTGATCTTCAAAATTTTATGGATTTGGTGTGTGTTGGTGTGATATGTGGTGTCAAAATAGAGAGGGAGAGAGAGTAGTGCAGATTTTTGTTGATACTATGGATTGTGTGTGTGTTATTTTGGTCAAAGTAGCCTTTTATATGTTTAGAGCAACATTGCCAAGTGTATAAACATGAGGCAAGATTGATCACCAAGGCGACACCTCATCCCTTGGTTGATCTACCCCTATAGGGTGTTAGTTTAGTGGGGTGAGTTGTTTAACTTGCCCCATGATTTGTAAATACTGGTTTTATCAAAGTCTAATATTTAAAAAGGTACGCTACGTAAAGGTTTTACAGAAAATACGATAAATGCGCGTAACACGAAAAATAAAAACGAATGTAATAAAATTATTTCTATGACATTTAAAAATATAAGCGTCGATGCTTAACGTAGAATTCGCCGGTTCTTTGTAAACGTCACGTAAATTACAAATGCAAGCCCTAATTCTCCCAATTAGTCGTGAGTTCATATCTCAACATAAAAATAAAAAATATAATTAATACTCGAGAATAAAATAACGACGTGAAATTGACGGATTGTCACAGCATTTCCCCTTAAAAATGATCTTCGTCCCTGAAGATTAATTCATCTTGTCGCCCGCTTTCTGTTAAAATCAAAGAGGTGAGGGTATTTCTTCCACATTTGATCCTCCCTTTCCTATGTATATTCCGGTCTACGACTCGAATTCCATCGAACTTTGACTATTGGGATCCGACTTTGCTTAAGTTGTTTTACTTCCCTATCCATGATTTTGATAGGTTCTTCGATGAAATGCAACTTCTCGTCAATTCTTAATTCGTCAAGAGGAATAATAAGATCTTCACCCGATAAACACTTCTTCAAGTTCGAAACATGGAATGTATTGTGTATTTCTTGAAGTTCTCGGGGTAATTCCAGTTTATATGCCACCCGACCCACTCTTGATAAAATCTTGAATGGTCTAATATAACGGGGACTTAATTTCCCACGTTTTCCAAATCGAACAACACCTTTCCACGGTGATACTTTCAGCATAACTTTGTCACCCACTTCGAACTCCAAAGGTTTACGTCTCACATCCGCATAACATTTATGTCTACTAAAAGCAGCCAATAATTGGTTCTTGATTTGCACAATCATCTTTGTCATTTCGCGAATCATTTCTGGTCCTGTGAGTTGGGCATCCCCAACCTCACTCCAACATACAGGCGATCTACATTTCCTTCCATATAGAGCTTCGAAAGGTGCTGCTTTAATACTAGCATGATAACTATTATTGTATGAGAATTCAGCCAAAGGTAAGTGTTTATCCCAGCCACTACCAAAGTCAATCACACAAGCACGCAACATGCCTTCCATGTCTGTATCGTTCTTTCACTTTGACCATCAGTTTCAGGATGGTAAGTAATGCTCATATTTAAATTCGTCCCCAATGACTTTTGAAGAGATCTCCAAAACCTTGATGCGAAGCGAGGGTCTCGGTCTAAAATAATCAACACGGGCACCCCGTGCCTACAAACAATCTCCTTCAAATACAATCGAGTAAGCTTCTCCATTTTATACTTCTCATTCATCAGAATAAAGTGAGCAGATTTAGTCAATCGGTCAACAATGACCCAAATTGAATCACATCCAGATGGTGTTCTTGGAAGCTTTCTAATGAAATCCATTGTAATTTTCTCCTATTTCCAAACAGGAATTTTTGGCTGCTGAAGTAATCCTGACGGATTTTGGTGTTCAGCCTTGACTTTAGCACATGTCAAGCACTTACTGACATATGTCGCAATGTCAGCTTTCATATTCGGCCACCAGTATAACTTCCTCAAATCATGGTACATTTTATCCGACCCAGGATGAATGGAATATATTGATTTATGAGATTCCAACATGATTAGACCTCTCAATCCTCCAAATATTGGTAACAAACTCGTCCTTTCAGACATTTCGTACCATCGGATCTAACTTTAAATGGCTCCCCTTTGCCAAGAAATCCTTCGGCACCAATATTTTCCTCCTTGCACGCTTTAACTTGTGCATTCCGAATTTGTTCGGGTAAATTTATAACACCCCGTGTTTTAGGGACATTGGCGTCGTCAATAAATCTACAATGTACCTTTTGTATTGTAAGCGTTTGCTTTAAAATCGTAAACGTTAAGTTAAATCACGTATGCCAAAAATAGCGTTCAATGTAAACGGGCATCAAACCATCAAATGTTTACATCAAGCAAGTATTAAATGATTATTTTGAGAATAATTATGGTCGTTGTTTATTTTATTTTTATCGGTTACGTGAATATTGTACGTTTCGCGATAAAGTGCGTTTAAACATACTCGGAACTACAAAAATATTTCTACACTTCAACAAATGTCTACTATTATTTTTAATGATCAAAAAGTTTATAAAACTTTACCTCCTTTATAAATGGGACGCCCCATTTAACAATAAGTAACCAAGATATATCACCTTGCAAGTATACATTTAAATAAACACTACACTTTACATTTATAACTTTATATCTTCAAATTATAAAGTAATACTTCCATTTTTGGCAAGAAATATCTAGTAAACATGATTCCATAAATCTAGGGGATAATCTCTACTTTTTAATAGTAAGAAAACATAAAACTTAAATGGCTAGTTGATGTACAATATTTAGAGTTAGCATGCATAGTATTTTTGACCACCTTTTCCTAAAAACCCTCATCTTGCCCCTTTGACCCTTCTTGAACAAGTCTTGCACTTTTCTTATCATATATACATATGTACTAGAGATAGGCAAAAAAAATACAAGTCTTAAACTTAACTAGAAAAGCAAAAACTCCTTTCTTGTCCTCTCTTTGAGCTTACGGCTACAAACAACAACCATACCAAATCCATATCAATTTTTATACAACCTATATACACCTATATACATCATTCTTAAAACATTCTAAGATGTTTCCAAGCATAGGCTAATCATTTGCAAGTGTTGAAGCATTAAATCAAGATTTGGGTTTTGGTTTGGAAACTAGGGCTTTCTTGGTTACAATCTTTGGTTTCTAGTCTAAACAAGGGTTTAGATTGTGTTAGTCATCATCTTCATTCACCATAAGGTCATCTAGAACTCTTTACGATCTAATCATTTAAATCATTTATATGCATATGTTTGTTTTATTATAGCTGAAATCACCATTTAGGCATTTTGATCATGTAAAAGGAGTTTTTACTTGTTGTCATCATAATGTTACATTTTATTTATCTTTGATGTTTAATGACATTCATGTTAAAATGGACACATTTGTGTTTTACACTCTGGTTTAGCTAAAAATGATTATTGTATTAATTAGGGTTTATAAAGTTACATAATTATGTTACATGTAAAGAAAGCAATTGACTTATTAATGTTGATTAAGTTTTTAATCATGTTACTTGACACTAAATAAAGTCATGTTGGAGAATACACTTGTACACTTAGGTTTATATGTAAAAATGGCTAAGTATAAAATTGGAGTAAAAAGGTTTACTTATGAAAGTTTAAGGCTAAAAGTGTTAATTTACGGATCTTGGTAATTTGGACATATGTGGATAATTTAGGGACTAATGAATTTTATTATATGTAAACACCCTATTGTCATAAATAAAAATATAAGGCTTGTGGTATGTTATAAAGTGTAAAATATAAAAACATGGTTAAAATGGACTTAATAAGGTCACCCAAACTTTCTGTCCAAAAGGTATAAAAAAAAAAAATATTTTATATTTTTTAATTTAATACGACTCAGACGATTCTTGATAAAGTTAAAACTTGTCAAAGGATTAATAACGGAAAAAGTTATGGTAAAAAACAAAGTTATACGATAAATAGGTATTATAAAGAATTTTTATAAAAACTTTTTATAATAAATTATTCAAACAGCCAAGTTTGGTGTTATTTTTAACAAATTATACATATTTTTAGGATTCCAAAATGACGGAGTAATGTATTTTCAATTAAAAAAGAGTTACGTAGTTATGAATTTCGCGTAGTTTACGACAATTAATACTTTTATAAAACTGTTTTTTATAAAAGTACTGGTTCATGACAGAATATTTATTTTTTTGTAACCTCATAAATAAAATGAACTTTCAAATACAAGAAAACTGTCGAAAAAGATCGCTAAATCGGAGCTATAACGAATAAAATACGACATTTACGATAACTAAAACTATAAAAATGAATTTATAACTGGTATGAACAGTAAAAGTACTGTTCATCAGAGGGTCAAAAATATGAAAATGTCAAATTATGATAAAATTCGTTCTTAATACGAAGCCTTGTGGGCATAAGAAAACGTCAAAATCAGCCTTATTTTTAAAACACAAAAGTTATGCTAATATTTACTAAATACGGTAATTATACACGTTTTTTTACTTAATTAACCATTAATTTTACCAAAACAATTAGTTGGTGAGTCGAACCTATATGAATTTATATGTGGTTATCAAAGTACTATATTACTAGGGAGTTTCATAATGAGACTCTTCGGGGGGGTGGCGTATCGACGAGTTGCTGGATTTACGATTTAAAGTGTCCTAGCTCCTCATACGTTCACTACATGACCTCTTAATTATGATAGCCCGAACGATAGTATGATGTAACTAACATAGACCTGTATATGATGTTAGTTAATCGAAGTACATGGTACTTATACGACCTTAAATTAAATAGGTTGCATCTGACGATTTGCGTGACGCATTATCTGTGATATTTGGATTATCAGAACTCAAGGTGAGTTCATAGCCCCATATTTTTACGATTTCAATGATTTATAACTATGGGGTGGAAACATGCTTTGTTTTATAAATTGGACGCAAGTGGATATTTTATATTGATTACATGTTTGCCTAAGTAGCGATAACCCAAGTTGAGCCCCTTTATCATGAACTGTCAATTGCATAGATGTAGTTGTTAATTACATTATGTGAGCGCGAATGTTATGAATAGATCTATTTGGGGAAACGACCTCCCCGTTCGGGTGACTAGCTATCACCAGGAACGAACGTATAGCATGTCGAATTTGGGGATGTTTCGGGTTGAACATCTAATCGGGGCAGAAAAATTGCAATATATTATTATTGCAAGAAAGATTGTCGAGCTTCAGTGTCATGAGCTTAGGAAAATGTAATCGGGTTTTGTGATGTCTGCATGTGTTGCATTATCACGGGGAAAGTCTTGCGGTCCTGCATATTATGATTTATCAAACCTATGAATTCACCAACATTATTGTTGACGTTTTAAAGCAATGTTTTTCAGGAGATCAGTAAGCATAAGGTGCCAAGGATACATTGGTGATTTTGTTTTGGGAAGTCATGCTAAAGATATGGTTGTATTATGTTTTGGGAAACTCATGTGTTGTGAACCAGTATCTTTGTAATAATAATAAGGAACAAGTTAAAGCTTCGGGCTATTTGTATCAAATATTTGTTAAATCCAATGTATCAGTTTTAAAACGACTTTTTGGTCGTTCTATATATATCTTGTGTTATTGATCTATGAAGTAACACGCCCCGGAGATCCTTATTCCGCTGCGACCCAATTTGGGGGTGTTACAGATTGGTATCAAGAGCCAAGGTTATAGAGAACCAGGTCAAATGGACTATAACCATTTTCAAACATTGCATTCATAAAAAGGGTTTTTATGGGACACTAGTTGTTTGCATTAGTTAGTTTTACTAGATGCATTCATAACTGATATACGTGTTTATAATATATTACGTATATTGAAATAAGAGCCTTATATAATATACTCATATAAGTTATTTCTGCTGGTCACAGTAGTCATGTCAGCTGATTCCGCTGTTACCTATACTTCTGTTCACTCTGAGGCACGATCTTGGAGTATTCCATCTGAGGATCCTTACGAGGAGGCTGCCCGACAGTTGTTGGAGCAGGCACCACGTTCTCCAGAGTATGTACCTGATCCCATGGAGCTGGAGGATCATGTACCTGTGTACATTCCGGAGCCTGAGCATCCTGAGGACTTAGTGCCAGCTGAGGATGAGGCACCTACACCTCCACTACTCCCATCAGGGACCCCACCATTGTTACCTATACCACTACCTGCACCATCCACTAGCCGCAGAGCTGATATTCCCGAGGCTGACACACCGCCTCGGAAGAGGCTACTACTTACTACTCCTAGACCTAGTTGTGAGGTTGGGGAGAGTTCTGCTGCTGCGAGACAGCCAGGACCTACTATGGCCCATAGAGTCGATTACAGTCTTGTAGACACTATGGAGACCAGGTTTCGAGATACTGAGAGGAGGATGATGACCGCCTTAGAGATGGTCAACATGAGGGTCAGTTACCAGGTAGATGTTCGCAGTAGAGAGAGTTCGGAGTTTTACTCACGACATCACGATGCCCAGAAGGATCGTGCAGCTGTGAGAGCTGAGATTGAGGTATTGAGGAGAGAGAGACTTGCTTACGAGCAAGAGAGTATGGAGACCCGTCAGGCCTTGGCTAGGTCTGAAGCTTACTGCAGGGCATTAGAGGCACGAGTTACAGTGTTAGAGACTGAGGTGCGTCGCCACGAGTGGCAGCGTCAGGCTGCAGATGATTTGGCTGTTCAGCATATCATGCGTACCCAGGCCCTGGAGGCTGGAGCACGCGTTGACACATTGGAGGACACTGGTAGCAGTTCCTAGACTTTGGTTATGATTGTAGCTACTATGCAGTCTGTTAAGTTTTTATGGGTTACTCCCAGCTAGCAGGCGGTATAGATCTTTTGTTTTGGTTAGCTATCCTGTATAGATCTTTTATTTCTGATTAGCTATCCTGTATAGCCTACTAAGTATTACGGGTAACTCCCGGCTAGTAGGGCTCTAGGTTGATTTTTCATTTGGTAACCTAGCGATAGGGAATCATTGTGTACCAAACAGATCATGTATATTTCCAGATTATATATGGAATGGATGTATTATGTTATGTCGATCTTGTGTTGGTTGTATGTTTCACTGTGTGATGTGATCTTATTTTATTTATGATGCATATGTTATGTCACGTTATGATTATATTGAAATCTAACGGGTATTGTATTTTCTTGTGATTGAAGAAATGACAAAACGGAACCCAAGGTCAACACCAGTCACACCAGCCCCAACAGCAACCACCACAACTGTTACTGAGGCATAACTTCAGGCCTTAATTGACCAAGGAGTTGTTGCTGCAATGGCTGAAGCAGAAGCAAGTAAAGTTAAGAATGGCTATAATAGCAATGGTTCAGGACCAAGGCCAGCACAAGTTGTTCGCGAATGCTCTTATTCAAAATTCCTAAAATGCAAACCTTTGGACTTTAAAGGCACCGAGGGAGTCGTCGGACTCACTCGATGGTTTGAGAAAATGGAGTCTGTGTTTAGCATTAGCAATTGCACAGCATCTTGTCAAGTCAAATTTGCGACTTGCACTCTACAAGATGATGCTCTTACATGGTGGAACGCCCATGTTAAGACCACTACCCCTGAAGCAGCTCATGCCATGCCATGGGCAACACTAAAGAAAATGATGACTAATAAGTACTGCCCGAGGGGTGAGATCAAGAAGATTGAGACTGAGATATGGAATCTTAAGGTTAAGGGCACCGATGTGGTAGCTTATAGTCGACGATTTCAGCAACTAGCTTTGATGTGTTCCAGGATGTTCCCAGAAGAGATAGACAAGATTGAAAAGTATATCGGTGGCTTGCCCGATATGATACATGGCAGTGTAAAGGCATCAAAGCCAAAAACCATGCAAGAGGCTATCGAGTTTACAACTGAGTTGATGGATGAGAAGACCCATGCCTATGCTGAACGTCAGGCAGAAAAGAAAAGAAGGTATGATGATCTTTCCAAAAACAATCAAAACCAACAACAGCAGAATAAGAGGTAGAACACATGCCAGGTCTACACTGCAGGCAATAGTGACAGGAAACCATACGCCGGGTCTAAACCTCTATGTTTCAAGTGTTTTACCAACATGAAGGTCCTTGTCCACCCTAGTGCAAATAACTGCAAAATGGTTGGGCCATTCTGCAAAGGATTGTAGAAGCCGACCTGCAAATGCTAACAACAACAACCGCAACAACAACAAAAATAATCAGAAGGGAAATGGTTGCTATAAGTGCGGAGCTAAAGGACATTTTAGTAGAAACTGCCCAAAACTGAAAAACAATGACTGTGGTAATCAAGCTGGGAATGACAGGGCTCCAGCGAAGGTGTATGTGGTTGGAAACGCGGGGGCAAACCCAGACAACGTCGTTGCGGGTACGTTCCTTCTAAACAACCGCTATGCATATATCTTATTTGATACGGGTGCCGATAGAAGTTTTGTGTCTACTGCGTTTAAGCTCTAAATTTTGACATCCTCCATCTATCCTAGATCACTATTATGAAGTCAAACTAGCTGAGGGAGAATAATTGGCGTTAAACATATCCTTAGTGGTTGCACATTAAACTCCTAAACTATCCATTCCATATAAACTAATGCCTGTAGATACTTGGGTAGTTACGATGTATATCGGTATGGATTGGTTGGCGAAGTACCAAGTGGTCATTGTGTGTGCCGAGAAGATTGTGCGCATCCCCTGTGGAAATGAAACCTTAATCATACACGGAGATGGAAGTAACCAGGGAAATGTGACACGATTAAACATCATTTCGTGCACTAAATGCATAAGTACATGGAAAAAGGATTTCCTATCTTTTTGGCACATGTCACTGCAAAAGAGGTTGAAGACAAGTCAGAGAAGAAGCGACTTGAGGACGTACCAATAGTTCAAGATTTTCCTAAAGTATTTTCCTGAGGACTTGTCGGGTCTTCTTCCGACTCGACAAGTAGAGTTTCAAATTTATTTGGTACCTGGTATTTTCCCTTTAGTGCTGCCACCTGTAGCACAGGCACTAATCGATTGGCGCCTTCAGAAATGAAAGAGTTATCAGAGCAAACTGAAGAGCTGTCGACCAAAAGGCTTTATAAGACCCCAGTTTCCCCCCCACCATAGGGAAGCTTCGAATCTTGTTTGTCAAAAAGAAGGATGGATCATTCTGGATGTGCATTGGACTATCGGGATTAAACAAACTGACAGTGAAGAAAAAAAACCTGTTATCCACTTCCCCAGAATTGAGGGGGTGATTTATTTGTTCAGCTTCAAGGGACGAGTTGTCTACTCGAAGATCGACCTAAGTAGGGTTATCACCAAATGAGGGTTCGAGAAGAAGACATTCCGAAGACTACATTCAGAACTCGTTTCGGCCATTCTGGGAATTTCAGTTATGCGTTTGGTTTGACAAACGCACCTGCCCTTTATGCATGAACCTTATGAATCGGTGTGTGCAAACCATATATGGATAAATTTGTGATAGTGTTTCATTGATGAATTTGATCTATTCGAAGAACATAAGAACACGAAGAGCACCTTAAGCTAATCTTAGAGTTGCTTAAGAAAGAGGAGTTGTATGCCAAATTTTCCAAGTGTGAATTTTGGATTCCCAAAGTACAGTTCCTCGGTCATGTGATCGATAGTGAAGGAATTCATGTGGATCCAGCCAAGATTGAATCCATTAAAGATTGGACATCTCCTAAGTCACCAACGAAGATTCGTCAATTTTTAGGTCTTGCTGGGTATTATCGAAGATTCATTGAAGGGTTTTCGAAGATCGCCAAACCTATGACCAAGCTCACCCAGAAGAAGGTCAAGTTTGAGTGGGGTGATAAACAAGAAGCAGCTTTTCAACTATTGAAGCAGAAATTGTGCAGTGCACCAATCCTTGCCTTACCTGAGGGAAGCGAAGATTTCATCGCATACTGTGACGCTTCAAAGAAGGGTTTGGGCGTTGTGTTGATGCAAAGAGAAAAGGTGATTTCTTATGCATCACGCCAGTTGAAAATTCATGAGAAGAACTATACGACTCATGATTTGGAACTTGGAGCAGTAGTGTTCGCTCTCAAAATTTGGAGGCACTATCTGTACGGAACCAAGTGTACAGTGTTCACTGATCATAAGAGCTTACAACACATTCTTGATCAGAAGGAACTAAACATGAGACAACGCCGATGGTTAGAGTTGCTTAGTGATTATGATTGCGATATTCGTTATCACCCGGGGAAAGCCAATGTCGTTGCTGATGCTTTGAGCAGGAAAGAACGAGAACCACCGTTAAGAGTTCGAGCCTTAGTCATGACTATTAGTTTGGATCTTCCCAAACAAATCTTGAATGCTCAGACTGAAGCACGGATAACAATGATACCATCCAAGAATGAAGATGTTGGGGATTGTTGGTTGAAAACGCTAAAAATCAGGGAGGCAATTAGGACGGAAAAGTTTGGAACCCGGTACGGTTGGAACCCTATGCCTCTATGGGCAGTAAGTTGGGTACCTTGTTATGGTGATTTTGCAGACTGTGTTCATGCACAAGTCCACAAATCATATATACTCTATACATCTGGGTTTTGACAGATGTACCAAGATATTGATGAGCTATATGGTGGCCAATATGCAAAGCCGACATACGCCACCTATGTAGCATGTGTTTGACCTGTGGCTAAGGTCAAGGTCTGAACATCAAGGCCTTCAGGATTGTACAACATAGATACCTGAATGAAGTGGGGACAACTCACTTGGATTTGTTACGGAAGCTTCTAAGACGTCACAAGGCTACAATACCATTTATGGGTGATCGGTTGACCGGCTCACTAAGTCTGTGTTCTCACACCGATGAGGAGAGACTGATCCTTTGGATAAACTTGCAAGAATGTACCTAAAGGAGGTGGTCACGAGACATGGAATACCTGTCTCAATCATTTGTAATCGTGACCCGAGATTCGCATCCAATTTCTGGAGGTCACTTCATAATGCTTTGGGTACTAATTTGGATATGAGTACTGCGTACCATCCACAAACAGACGGGCAAAGCTAGAGGACCATTCAAACTCTCGAGGATATGTTGTGTACTTGTGTGATCAACTTTGGAAAGGGTTGGGTTAACCATTTGCCATTAGTCGAGTTTTCATACAACAATAGCTATCACGCTAGCATCAAGGCCGCACCATTCGAAGCACTTTATGGTCGAAAGTGTCGTTTACCTGTTTGTTGGACCGAAGTTGGGGAAGCTCAAATCCTCGGTCCAGAACTAATTCAAGAGACCACTGAGAAAATCATCCAGATCAAGCAAAGGATGCAAGCCGCTCGTGATCGACAGAAGAGTTACGCCGATCTGAAGCGTAAACCGATGGAATTCCAAGTCAGGGATAAAGTTATGCTTAAAGTTTCGCCTTGGAAAGGGGTCGTACGTTTTGGCAAACGGGGGAAGTTAAACCCCAGGTATGTTGGACCTTTCATAATACATTCCATGTGTCTAACCTGAAAAAGTGTCATGCCGACGAACCATTAGCTGTTCCGTTGGATAACGTCATATCCAATAGGAGACGAGGAAAGATGGTTTATGGACTAAGAGGGAAATTAATAGCTCCTAGTTGAAATAGAAAGCAAAAAGGATATTTTTCTAGGCCCCTTGTGTGAGATGATTTGTGGTTTAGTACGGTCATAAGACGCATGTCAAATAACACCATGAGAGAGTAAATCATTCACAGAGAACAAGAAAGGATGAATGTATTATGAGGTTAAAATATATATGCCTAGTACTTTCTAAAAATATTAAAGAAGTGCAAAGGGATATAGTCATATACCCTGACTCTATGATGTGTCGTTGTGTGTAGGTAATTTATTTATCAAGTTTTACTATTTATATTTTGCTGACTTTACCTATTAACTAACACTAACGAGCAGTGTACCTGATCAATTGTTGTAACATTCCGTATTTTCAGGTCATTTTATGACGCCATTTATTTCGTCATAATTTCACCATTTATTTTATTTTAGTTTCGTACGCGTTTACTTTTAATTCTTATTATATAATTAAATCGCGTAAACTAAAAATCAACAATTAACGTAACAGACACCAAACAAATTAAAGTTTTCGTCAAGCAAGCAATATATTATTTTTACGAAAGTAATAATCAACTTTTTATATTTTATTTTTATTGGTTGCGTAAAGTGATTACGTTTCGCAATAAAATACGTTTAGGCATACCCGGAACCACCAAAACTTTTCTACGCTTCAACAAATACCCACATTTATACCCAATACATAAAAGTTACAAAAATATATCATATATATCATACATGGGACGAAATTGTAGCAAATTATACAAAGAAATATAAGAAAAATCTTTCAACTAGTCTTTGTACATCTTTTGCTCATTAAATCTTACCATACTTTGTTCCCTTTTGACCATAGTCTTCCTTAAGACCATGAGATGTGTTTTTGACTAACTATTGCATTCTTTTTGACCAAGACTTACCATATATACATGCATACTAGAGATAGGAACTCATACAAGTAAAACACTTAACTAGAAAATCAAAAACTCTCCATTTCTCTCCTCTCTAGCTCACGGCATACCACAAAGACCATACTCAATCCATACAAAATTTTCTACAAACATTTACACACATTCCTACAACATATCTAAGATACCTCAAGGTGATTTGAAGCATTGGTTAACCATTTAAAAGGATTAAGCAAGATTAGGGTTTTTATTAGAAAACTAGGGTTTCAAGAGTGCAAGCTTTGGTTTTATATCTAAACAAGGGTTTAGATACTTTGGTTCATCACACTACATCTCATTAAGGTTATCTATAAACCTTTATGTCTTTACTTTTATCATTTTTATGTGTTTACATGTTCTATATAACTAAATCACCATTTAGGGTTTTAAACATGTTAAATGGATAACTTACTTGTGGTTATGATTTTGAACACTTTTACATATGTTGGGTAGTTGATAATATCATGGAATAAAGGAATTATAAGTATGGTAACATGTTTGTTAAAGTATAAAAAGTTCAAGTATAAACTTGTAGTTAAAAAGTATATAAAAACAAAGTTATATAAATAAACCCCAAAAGATATATAGGGGCTGTTTTGGTTCGTATTTTGTAACAGCTAGATTATACTTTATAAAGATAGTACGTCTCATGACGATTCCAAAAAGATAAGAAACTCGAAAAACGGATTAATAACGAAAAAGATACGGTAAAAACAAGTTATACGTTAATAAACGGAGTCGTAAAAGAATTTTTATAAAAACTTTTTATAAAAATTATTCAAACAGCAAGTTTGGCATTTTTAACAAATTATACATATTTTTAGGATTCCAAAATGATAAGAATCGTAATTTTTCAATTAATAACGAACGAGTTATGAATTTCGCGAGTTTACGACAATTAATACTTTTATAAAACTATTTTTATAAAAGTTACTGTTCATGACAGAAATAATTATTTTTGTAAACCTCATAAATAAGTAGAACTTTCAATTACGAGAACGTACTCGAAAGAATCACTAAAAACGGAGCTATAACGAATAAAATATGACGTTTACGGGTTTTACGATAATTAAAACTATAAAAATAACTTTATAACTGGTGTGAACAGTAAAAAGTACTGTTCATCAGAGGGTCAAAAATATGAAAATGTCAAATTATGATAACTCGTCCTAATACGAAAGCGTGGGCATAAGAAACGTCAAAATCGGACTTAAAACGCGAAAGTTACGCCAGTTTTACTAAAACGGTAATTATAAACGTTTTTACTTATTAAACACAATTTTACCAAAACAATTAGATGGTGATTGAACTATATAGACCTATATGTGGTATTAAGCAAAGTGCTATATTACTAGGGAGTTTCATAATGAGGCCTCTTCGGGGTGGCGTATCGACGAGTTGTTGGATTTACGATTTAAAGTGTCATAGCTCCTCATACGTTCACTACATGACCTCTTAATTATGATAGCCCGAACGATAGTATGATGAGCTATACGACCTATAAATAATCAAAGTGTTTAGTACTTATACGACCTATATTGGATTAGGTTGCCTTCGGATTCCTTCGTGACGCATTTTTCTATTGTGAATACTTGTTGATTACCATTCACTCGAGGTGAGTTCATAGTCTCGCATTTTAATCTTTTCAATGTTTTATAAACCCGCGATGGGAATACATGCACGTTTTACTAAGTGAACATATTGATTTCTACTACATAAGCGTTACATGACTATTTTATTAAAGCTTGATTTGTTACTACATGATTTGAGATCGTGAATACCTATATTTGAAACCGTGAATTTTAGACATGATTGTTTTACTACGGACACAAGTGTTTACAAAGTGTATGCTATCCAGATTATTGCCTGAATATTATTGCTAAGTTACCTTATTGCCGTGAAGTCCCTACTTATCATGAACCGTTAATTGCTATTGTAGTAAGCGTGAGTGTTGTGGATAGATCACCTTACTTGGGTTACTAGTTTGATCGGGTGCATTTAACATTGAGAGGTGTTAGGTTATTGGTAAGCATCCTATATTCTGATTGGGGCACAAATCTAGTTAAGGCTTCGGGGTCATGAGCTTAGTGCAATAATACCTGTTATATATTTAGACTTGGTGAATGTGTTTCCCTTGTCTACCTTACTTGTTTTGGACTTCGGAATACGTACTTAGTCCACCATTACTTCGATCTTGTGGTCCACTACTGAACATTACTAGATTTATTAAATCACTTCTTGGATTTCAGAAATAACACTTTGAAATGCCGTAACGCTTCTTTTCTTACTGCAATATTTCTTAAATTATTTCAACACTGATTTTACTTAAACCTATGAATTCACCAACATTATTGTTGACGTTTTTGCGTGTATTTTCTCAGGTTATTATTTTGCTAGCTGAGCATTGGGAGCATTCGAGTCGCGCGGATATATTTTTGAAGGCTTAATAACTTGTATACCATTCGACAAAAGTTTTAAAATAAACAAAATGTTTCTATTGCATTATAAATGGGATCCTTTGTAAACTCTGATTTTAATATAACGAATGTGAAATTTATTTAAACGTCTCTTTTGAGGTCGTTTTCTGTGACTTGTCCCTTGTGCCTTGAAGTCGCACCCCAATGTTACTATTCCGCTGCCGTCCGATTTTGGGGGTGTGACAATCATCGTCAATCAGTTCTACATCTTCTTCACCATACTCTTTATCTAACAAATATGCTTCTCTAAGTTTAGAAGCAGCATTTAATCTTCTCAAAAGATCGTCAACCCATCCCGACCCATTTCAACCTGCAGCATTACTGCCCATTTAAGCTGCACAAAAAATTAACATTTCAACCAAAACCAGTTTGGCCACTATCCACATCTATTTTATCACTTTTAATAAATACTAACAGTTCTACTCAAACAATAGAGCTTCCTCTATAATGATTTGAGTTACTGATAAGCAACAGACAAAGAAAGTTAAACAGAAACTTACACATCATTAGGGACAAAATCAAACTTCAATTGCATAGTTAGCAATGAAGGTCCCATTTCCTCTTCCTGAGAGCTAGTAGTTTGCTCACCAGATTCTTCATCTTTAGACTCTTTACTGTCGGTTGATTGATCATCACCAAAAAGTTCCTACATTTAGCAAAGTAACTTAGAATAATCGAACAATAGAAAACGGAATAACACTTCTTATAAATCTCTTTTTTGAAGTATATTAGAAGCTAAAAATAACCTGAGTATCATCAACTGGAGCTCGGATATGTGGTGTAGACTCTACATTCATAGCCTGTAATGAGAATAAAAAAGAGAACTTCATATCAAAACTTCTACTGAATAACAAGTGAATATCTAACATTAAGTGCAATTAACAAGACTTCTTTCATTATTATTGCAGAGATACAAAGCTGCCAAATGCATCGTTAATAATGAGTTTATGCACTGAATCAACTTAAACCTCGTAAACCATTTCTGACACCTGTAACTAGCCTAACCACTTTTAAGTACACAATTTTAGGTAACCTGATGCTAAATTTGTATTGAAATTTATAGGTGGTCAAAGTGGGCCATGTCAGTTTTGCAGACCCATCAACAAATTTTCAGTGAACCCATCAATAATTGTAACTTCAAGCTGTGAAACCAATTTGTCCCTTTTGCTAATTGATGTGGTTTAAAACCAATTTTCTAAAAAACCCTTCAAACATACTTAAACTAGCTATAGTTAATAGCATGTCTAACATCAAAGGTTAACTTTTTATACTAGAACACAAATCTAAGAATTATACTAGAATCTTATTACAGACCAAGTTAACTTTTTCTTAACTTAACAGACCAAACCCACACATAATAATAATAATAATAATAATAATAATAATAATAATAATGTAAATACAAAAAAGTAATAAATAACAAACCTTTGTCGTCAATGTTCTTTGTACCCTTGTTGATTGAATTTATCATGGGTTATGAAATTAGGGATTGTTTGGTTATATGGATTGAGGGAAGACAATTGGGGGAAAACGATGATATGAATACTTAGGGTTTAGGGTTTTTTTAATTATGGATTGAGGAAAAAAGATGATCAACCTGGGATTTGTTATTTAGGGTTTGAGTTGGGAAGACGATCGTGAGGATCGTTTGTGTGTTTTTTAACTTTCACGTAATTTTGTGTTTTAATAAGGTAGGATTATTTTATATTGTATAGGATTTAATGTTAATATGAATGTTTGTTTAGAGACTAATTATGTAATATCATGTAAGGACCTTAAAGGGCAAAATGGTAATTGAAACCCATAAAAGGCTAAAAAATGGACTTGTATGACCACAAAAGACCAAAATGTAAGTTCAGTGTTATAAACGGATATTGTGACAAGTATGATGTTTACGTATGTGAATTGCCCTAAAAAATATTCGAACTTTATCCCTTTTTTATCACTATAGGTTTGGAGTATGTTGATGAATAAGATCTAATTATAAGAAACTTATACTACAAGTAATTTTGAAATATTACAGGATCTATTATATTTAGGCAATTAGGTTGTTACCAAAGATTAATACACACACAAAACTTAAGTTATACTCATAGGAAACACTTTTGTGACAACTTGCTTATAAAATGCATTTTCCCCTTTATTGTAAATCTTAGGTTTTAAAAACTGATAACGTGTTGTAAAACAACGAGCCTATTAGCACAATAAGAACAATAAACAAGAGAATGTAAAAGAGTATAGAAAGGGAAGATGAAACTTATTATTGATGTGTCCCACATTACATTAGGTGTCTCTATTTATAAGAACCTCAATATCATTTTTATTAAGTAAATTAAGGGAGTTAGAAGACTAATTATAATGGTGAAAGTTACAAGACCAATCATAAAGGTGTAGGTTATTAGTTAGAGGTATAAATGTGCACAATCATTACTACTGTAATAAATATTCATAACATTCCCCCTTAATTGTACATCATTCAAATTATAATGAATACGCTTTGGATACTGCCTCATTAAAAACCTTGCTAGGAAAAAAACCCAGTGGGAGAAAAGCCATAGCTAAGAGAAGAAGAGTGCAATGCGTATTTTCCCCCTCATGATCACTTCACTTGAGCTTACAAAATCGCCGCGTTCCGATGCCATATACTAATTTCTTGAATGTTGAGGTATGGAGTGCCTTGGTAAATAAATCTGCTAGATTGTCGCTTGAACGAATCTTTTAAACAATAATATCACCATTCTTTTGCAAGTCATGAGTAAAAAAAACTTCGATGAAATGTGTTTGGTTCTGTCACCTTTAATAAACCATTCCTTTAGTTGAGCAATGCATGCCGCATTATCCTCATGTAAAATTTTCGGTCCCTCATTTCCAGCATAAACACCACAAGATTCACCTATATGTAGTATAACATTTCTTGACTAAACACATTCTTGGCATGCTTCATGGATTTCCAAAATTTCTGCATTATTTAGATGAAGTGGATGCGTTTGATTGCTTTATAGAAAGCCATGAAATTGCAGTATCGCCATGTGTGAATACATAACCCATTTGATACCGACCAATGTGAGGGTCAGACCTATATCTTGCATCTACATAGCCAACTAAATTTGTTTTGGATGAGTTAGTAAAATATAAGCCTATTTTTTGTACCTTGAAGATATCGATATTTGCTTGATCTCATTCCAATGCCTCCTCGTGGGACATGAGCTATATCTTGCTAATAAGTTTAAAGAAAATGATATATCCAGTCATGTATGACTAACGAGAAACATCAATGATCATATGTCACTTAAATAAGCTACTTCGGGACCAAGAATGTCTTCATCATCTTTTAGAGGTCAAAAAGGGTATTTTTCTACATCAAGTGACCTCACCGCTATTGGAGTGCTTAGTGAACGTGATTTATCCATATTAAACATTTTCTAAACCTTTTTTAGTGTATGCTTCTTGGTGGACTAGAACTCCATCATTAAAATGTTCAATTTGCAATCTAGGTAACACTTTGTTTTCCAAGACCTTTCTTCTCGAACTCTTCTTTAATCATTCCATCGCCTTTAGAATCCCCCCATGAGTTCTAAATTTATTTAGTTCATCAACATACATGACAATTATTACGTACTTTGGTCTAATTCTTTTGATAAAATGAATGGGCAAATAGAACCATTTTTTATAGCCTTCTTTCCACAAATACTCACTAAGGCGATTATACCACATGCATGCAGATTGTTTTAACCCATATAAGGACTTATTCAATTTGCTTGCATATTATTCTTGAGATTTTTTCTCATATGCTTTAAGCATTAAAAATTACTAGCATGCTTCATGCATTTTGTATGCTATAATTGAATATCAACATCACATGAGCTCTATTCATATATCTTTTAGACGCATATCAATTATTTCTCACATTTCTAGACTTATACAATATTAAAATACATTATTGGATCCACCACATGTGAACATGTATCTGCATGATTATTTCCATGTCTTTGAGAAAATATGTGTGCGCCATCACTTGTAACTTATACATAATTTAATTTTACTTTCTCATATAGACCTATGCATATCCAATAAGTTTTACACATTCATATGTACGGACTTCAAGTCCCAGTAACCAAGTCTCGGCATAAGGTATTTCGATCTTTCATTAAGTCTTTGCGTCTTTACATCTTTCGGTCACTTATTTACACATTTGCACTTCGTGCATGTATGATTCCTCGACCTCACCATGATTTTAGTGCTATCTTATTTATTTATATAAACATTACCATGCTCTTTATCATGTATAATAGTATTATCGACGTCGATTCATTACTTTTCGATTTCACACTTTACTAGACATTATATATCATTTATTAAGATCTCATAGTTTTTCACGTACCCGGGGTTTCTTAATTACCTTCATGTCTAGTGTCTCTTTAGTAGACTGTTATGCGGTCTTTTCTTTATTACCTCGATTCGACCATCTTAACTTTCCCGCTCCATTTTAAATCTTTATTTGAGTTCTTTTATTTGGAATCGATTAGTCTATCACGTTGCAGACGTGCCATAGACTTACTACCAATCATTAGTTTTTACTGTTACATTGTAATTGGATCACTAGCAGCGTATATGATCTAGTCACTTTATTTCGGTCACTAAACATGTCTGGCAATTACTAGATCTGGGATATCAATCGTCCCTTGAAATTCAAGCTTGTATTCATTAGTGTGAGGATCAACATTTATATTATAGTTTATTCTAAATATCTCGCTGCTCATTCTCCTCTTGAATGAATTATCACTTCAACATCCCATTTTGTGCGTTGTCGTGGATTTACTATATATTGCACAATTACAATATCTCACATGTGAACTATATGGTTTCATGGTTTGTGACCAAAGCCATTCTAATGGGGAGGATTCATTATAGCTTGTTGGCCTGATGCGAATTTCGGTTCTATATTTTAAAATCAAATGCCCTATAAAACTTATAGTTTTGTTCTCATGATTATTGGCTTTGCAATACATTATATAAACGTTTCAACAAGATCAATTTACGTATGAACATGGGCTACTTTTAAGGTTAACACTTATTTCAATAATCGCCTAATATTTGGAAGTATTTACCACCATTCTCAATTATATGATTTGTAAAACCGTTCTCGCATTTTATTAGTCGGGCAACTAATCACGCTAACTTTAAGTCTCGTATTTAATGATCATTTTGATGATGCATCGATTTTAAAACTTAAATTGATCCACATGACGAATGTACAGGCCTACATACATCCCTTGTATATTCTTTTTAAAACTTTATAGGAGAAAATCCTTACTATAATTTGGTCGTGATATATGAAAACTTCCATTGAGAACAATCAAATTTATCTTTGAAGAAATGTATCATTCTTTTATATATTTCACATCATCATTGACTCGAGATGGTCCAACCGGTCATGCCACATAATACAATAATCTTGCAACAT
The DNA here is from genome assembly GCA_026074375.1 of Tanacetum coccineum. Taxonomy (NCBI): domain Eukaryota; kingdom Viridiplantae; phylum Streptophyta; class Magnoliopsida; order Asterales; family Asteraceae; genus Tanacetum; species Tanacetum coccineum. Next base: position 62,833 of record BQNB010005669.1, read on the forward strand.
AAACTTATTATTTATGACCACTTTTGTACTTTAACCGCACTTTACTTAATGTGAAATCTTGGCACATAAACAACTAGTTTATGACCATATGTGCTTCAATTACATTTGACTTTATGTTAAACTCGAATAATATGGTGAAACTAAACATTGTCACATTTATACTTTTGTTTCTTCAATCAAATTTATATAAGCACTTTTATTGCTTTCACATTGTTCAATATAAAGCACTTTTTAAGATATGGTAAGAATGGTCCCTGGTATGACTTCTGGACCAAGAAAAGGGATAACCACTACTCCATTATCAAGATTTGTCACGTGGCGCTCTCCCATTTGTCCAACTGTTGGTAGTTGTCGAGTGAGCTGGCAAATACTAAAAAAGAAAGGGGACGAGTGGGACTCGAAACGTGGTGGACACGCCGGCAAACAACACCATTACCACCTGAGCTAGCCACTCTTCTTGTATGTATATGCAGTTAGTTCTTTTTATCGTTGTTCTCATTGGGCTGGGCATTAGGGCTTAAAACTAGTAGATTTTAGGCCGGCCGTTCAAAGTGAACCAGACCGGTTCACGGGGTGTAGCGGGATCCGTTTGACTCATTTTTCAAAGCTCTTTCTTTTGGTATGCTCGGTGCTTCATTTGGACTTCGTTTGGACCTCGGTAAAAGTGTATACGTGATCGATTCTGGTCTAAAATTTCTCGTTTTTGCTTTGTTTTCAATTCTCCGTACCTACAAAGTAAAATAATGACTTTTAAGAGCATTTGCAATGAAAACACGTAGTTTCGTTATTTATTTACTTATAGTGAGGTTTTCCTATACTAAAATACGTGTAATTTAACGCGTATCAATGCTTTTACCTTACATCATGAATTTAACTTTCTTGTTATTTTAATTTTCACACATTTAGATTAATATTATTAGTTTAAAACAAAATCTCTCAAAACCCCTGATAATTTACTCGCTTTCAATAATACCAAAGATACTATTCCTTCACTTTTTAGATCAAATCGTCATACATTACAAACCTACTCACTACTCCCCTAAAGAATGATAAATCATCTGGACTTACATATGCTACACTAGAATGATTAAGTACACTGCCTAGGGGTTGTAAAGCTTCTGTGTTGAAACCACGGTGTTACGAATAAGAAAATGATGATCATTAATGCAATCAAAGAGAGATCTCAATGATCGTCCCTTGGGGGAAGATTGTTAGGAATGATAAAAAGTGACGATCTTATTGAGATCGAGTCTTGTAATAATTAGAAAAATAATATTGTGTAATAGGTTAGATGAAAGGTTCGTGACTAAAATAAGTCACGAAACCTGGCTAAATAGCCAAAGTCTAAAAGACAAGAGCACCTTGCTCATACTTGTAAAATGGGTATAAATACCCCATCACCTCCTCATTAGTGAGGTGTGTCTTCTAATCTCATTATAATCATTTTCTCTAATTCTCCTTCTCCCTATTTCTCTCTCTACTTTCTATCTTTCTCTCTTTAGAATAAACACACACAACACCTAAACACACACTCTATTGCTTATTGATCCTGAATCAAGACCTCACAAGTGGTATCAGAGCTGCAGGAGCGATTTAGTGTTGTTTAGGGAACTTATTCGGACAGCTTATTCCGATAGCTTATTCCAGCAGCTTATTCCAGCAGCTTATTTTGAGCTTATTTTGAGCTTATTCGGTCCTGATTATCTGCTGTGTTTATTCTGTTTTTTTCGTGTGCTTATTCTGTTTTTCATGTGCTTATTCAGTTTTTAGAGCTTATTTGTACTTATTTTGTTAATCTTGGTTTTATCAAGATTAAATACTTACGATTTTATCGTAAGTGACATGGCAAAATTAGTATAAATTTTGCTTATTCGTGGTTATTTTGATATTCAGCAGATTTTTAAGTCTAAATTCAGTAAAAGTGGTTACAATTCTCAAAATTGGAAGTTTGACCAGTCAAACTCGGAATTAAGCTGTTACATATATCAAACTCAGAACTGTACCTGAAATTATAAAGAGTTGACTTTTGGTCAACAGTCAAACTCGTTGAGTAACACGATCCAACAAATCTATGTTCTATATCGAGATTGAAATCAAAAAGGAAAAAGAATTAAAGAAATGATTAATCTCAGATCTTTTGTGTGTTTGTGTTTAACAAGTGAACTCATATGATCTTAAAGATCCTTGCACAAAGAAAAATCATCATAGATCTGATCAAATTCGACAAGCCTTACTCTTGGAAATCAATCTCGGAAAAGAAAAGTTAGATCTCAAATTTCTGTTTGAGTGTTTAATCAATATATTTCATAGATCTTTCAAAGACCAAAAACACAAAAACGTTTCATCACAGATCTAAACTCAGCGTGTACAACATAACTCGGAAACACAAACTCGGTTGCATCATTTTCATCAACACAACATCTCACATTAAGCTAAAAAGATTACCTTATCTCAGTTTTGTGTTTTATCAAAATCATTAATGATTTTTAAACACATGTCATCATTGATCGATTTTGAAGATTAAAACTTCTTTTCAATTTTCGAACCACACAAAGTCAAGAACAAACAAAAACAGAAAATCAAAACTAAAAGAAAAGTTCAATGATCTCAGTTTTGTGTGTCTATTTTAAAGATTTTCACACATCATCATCATAGATCATTTTTGTTGAAGGTTAACTTCAATCAATATCCGAAAAATCAAAAGAAAGAACAAAAACTAAAAAGTTTCATTCATTCATTTCTTTCGGTTTAAACAAGAAACGAAAAATAAAAACTCAGTCAAAAAATCAACCTGTGCTTCAAATCATTGACTGTGGTCGAGGCATTTTTGTTAACTTGAAAAAATAACCAAAGAAGGTTTTTGGGTTTGTGTTTCATTCAAATAACAAAAACAGAAAATATAAACTAAAAAGAAAAATCTCAGATTTGGTTTGTAAACGATCTCAGTCACGTTCATTTGTGTTTTATCAAAAAATCATATGACCTTAAAGATCAAATCACAAAAGAACTAGTCATCATCGATCGTTTCTTATTTTTGAAGGCTTGGCTTCTTTTTGTTTTTCAAAAACCAACAAAAGATAATGACAAGAACAACAAGTGTACATACCATATCTTTGTTTCGGTGCTTAAAGTGAAAACAAGAAACAAAATCGAACACAACAATCACTTATCTTTACTCGTTCAACTTCAGAAATAAAAGAGGTATCAACAGAAATAAACAATCTCAGCTTTCTTTGAGTCATAGAAAATAGTAAGAGGTGTTATATTTGTTGTAATGAGAAGTTAATTTGTTGTGAGATTTGTGTCTAAAGAAAGAGTGGCGTTGGATTTATGCTAGTAGGGTTAGGGTTGTGAACTTATCAAGTGATATATAACAAGTGTGTTATAGGGCCTGAGTGTGTGTATTGTATAACAGGAAAACAGTTTGTTTGTTGGGCCTGTTGTACTGGGTTGCGTCTTCATGTTTGAAGATTTGATTGTGGGTTGGATAATGCATACACGAAATTAAAATTTGATAATTTTGATCATTAACAAAAATGTGTGTGTGAACACATGCGAGTATTGTTGCTATTTTTCTTTGTGTGATATGAATTAGGTTTGGCTAAATTTTTGATAATAAACTTTTAGTTCACGTTTTAGTTGCGGATAGATTTTTCGCACGTGATTGATATTTGTGATTGATTTTTTGGGTTAGTGTTGAAAATTACTTGGGTTCGTCGTGATAAATAGGGAAAATGGGATCAAACAAGAAAATAAGACGCTTAGCTCAGGAATCTGAAAAACAACAATTATTTGCTCAAAAAGTCCAACAACAAAACACGACTTTGACTAGTCAGCTTGAGATGTATAAGGAAAGGGTTCGGATTTTGGAAGGTATTAACAAGGATAATAATTATCTCAACGAATTTCTTGAGGCTGATGAACGGGCAAAACGTTATAATAAACAAGCTCAGTCTCAATTAGTTCGTGATCGAGATATCATTCGAGATCTAGAAAAACAACGAGATAAATTAGAGTTAGATGTCAAGGATTATAAGAGACAAAAAGAGGAATATCAAAAGACACAAACGATTTTCAATCAAACACAGCGTAACAAAGAGGAAAAATATCTTGATGATATTCTTCAGTTACAAGCTAAAATCAAAGATCTTGAAAACGTTGTTTGTAAAATGGGCAAATCAACTGAAACACTTCGGTTGCTTACAAATGAACAAAAAGCTTTTCGGGACAACTTACATAAGTCGGGTTTGGGATATAACGGTCCATATGTTCTTTCACAAGCTTATGCTAAAATTCCTAAGTTGTATCGTGCTTATGAACTTTGTGATAAAAATAAACAACTGCATGTGTTTGATTCTGAGGAAACTCTTGAGGATGCTGAAAAGAGTCAATTAAAAATGAATGAGTTTCAAAAAGATGAAAAAGTTCAAGAGTTAAAGATACAACCAATCGATTACGGAAAATTGAACAAACTTTATGACAATTTTGTTCCTCAAAAAGATCTTTCTGCTGAACAAACATATTTTCCATCATCTTGTATATCTTCTGTTTCAAAAATATCTTCTGAAGAATTTTCTTCTAAGACAAAACCAAGCATGGCATCAATGCCTAGTGCAAATCCAATGCTTGTGGATTTGAATGAAATGGAAAATATTTTCCAAACGTTGTTTAAGTTAATTCAAAAGATTTGTAAAAGAGATGAAAAAGAAATGAATCCAATTGTTCAAAAGTTGTATTTCTATTTTATACTCTTTCAGAATCGATTTAAAAAGGATGTAAAAGAAATGAACGATGTTTTTGTTTCAGTGGAAAATGATCTTGATGAAACTTTCAAACAAAATGAGCTTTTAAAAGATCGACTCTTGGAAGCATCCTTAGCTGAAGATATCAAGAATCTTGTCATAACCTCTTGTGTGGAAATAAGGAATAAGGATTTACATGATGAAATTGACAGAATTTCAAAAGAGTCAAAAGATGTTTAAATGAAGTAAAACAGTTGATCGCGGTTTGTTAATGAGCATTAGGAGAGTCACACAGGAATTGTCAAAAAGAATTGTTGAATTGGAAAAAGATTTGTCAAAATTTGAGGCAAAGAGTATTGCTTTTGAAATCGCACTTCAACACAAGTCTCGAGAAAATAATTCTTTGAAAACAGTGCAAAAAGAAAATGAGAATTTTATGGCATCATTACAACTCGAGAATGCTCATTTGAAACAGACTTATAAAGATTTGTTTGAATCGGTTCAAAGGTCAAAGGTTGAGACTAATCAATGTGATGAAGTCAAAGTTAAGGACAATTTTGATGAAATTGAAACTAAAAACATTGAGTTGGAACATCGAGTGGCGTCATTAATTAAGGAGAATGAACACTTGAAGTTGACTTACAAAAACTTGTTTGATTCAATCAAAAAGTCGCGGGTTCAAACAAAAACTTCAAATGTAACACAAAACGAGGCAGAAAATCTAAAGTCTCAATTGTTTGAATTTGCTGAAACAAAGTTCAGTAATATTTTGGAAAAGATTGAATTTTTCAAAAAGAAGCAATTGGATATTTCTGAACTTAACAAGGAATTGGGGAAGAAACAAAATCTTTTTGAAAACAAAACAAGTGTTTTTCAAATAAAGATTGATGAGCTGGAAAAGTCTTTAGCAAAACAAATAAAAGAAAATTCTGATTTGTTGATAAAAATCGATAATCTTGAGAATGTTTTCGCTGATGAAGAAAAAAGGGCAACATTGGGAAAATTGAATGCTTTTGATAATGAAAATTGTGATTTTGAATCAAAGGTTATTCATCTCGAAAAAATCATTGCTCAAAAGTCAAAAGATTTTGATGATGTCAATCTTGAATTGTCAAACAGAACAGCCAAATTCGAGGCGTATTTTGAAAAACTTGAAAAAACGAAAGTTGTTCTTGAACGACAATTGGCTCGTAAGGTCGATGATTCTAAAGCCGAAAAAGATCAATTTTTGAACGAAATTAATCATTTGAGAAATCAATTGGAAAATCTGAAAGGAAAGTCTGTGGAAACTAAGTTTGATAAATCTTCAATTTTGGGAAAACCACCTTCTGATAAACATTTGATAAACTCTCAAATTTCAAAATCATGGTTCATTCCCAAAATTGTTGTGCAAAAGGATTTGTCAAAACCAGTCACTGCACAGTCTTTGCCTAAAAATGAAAAAGATCAGTTTTTGAAAAGAATTGCATCTTTGGAATCAAAATTGGCATCACAAGATATTCATTCTTGTCAAAAAGAATATCATGAGTTGAGAACTTCGTATAATGCTTTAAAAGTGAAGTTTGATGCTCTTAATCGGAAAAAATGGAACATCAATGTTTCAAAATCTTCAAAACCTAAAGAAAGTGTTTCGGAAAAGGTTCACACGGGTGAATTCTCAAAACCGTTTTTAAGAAGGGTTTCTCAGTTTACAACCTATTCTTTACAAAAAGATAGGAAGTTTTCTAAGAATTCTCAAAGTTTTGAAACATTTTTTCCTCAAAAGGGTTTTAAGACAAGAGCTTCAAATGCAAAGAATCAATCTTTTGCAACATCACACTCTTGTTTTACACCGGTAAAACAAGTGTGGAGACCAAAGCAAAGTCATTCGAAATCTTTCAAATATTCCAAATCAGAAATGCTTTCAATGCAAAACAAGAATGACTCTGCTTCGACCATCCACAAGAAAGGAAGATTTTCAAACAATCCAAAAACAAATTTTCTGAATGTTTCATCAAATGATAATAACAAAATGGAATCTTCTCGTCAAGCCAAGATTTAACATTCACAAAAACACCGAGTTCAAAGATCAATGAAAATCAAAAGATGCTAATTTTTAAATCTCCAGTTGATTCGCACGAAGAATTGTTTTCACATGAAACACCGGATATCAGCCTCCGTGGAACTCAACATCTTTACATTGACTTGACACAACTTTCAATTGGTTTTTTAAATTTAGTAAACCCGTTAGCACTGTACTTAAATGGGTTCCAAATGTTGTTGTCTAAATTTGATACAAATGGTTTGTATTCAAATGACAGATTGCAACCCGATCTTCAAATAAAAGGGAAGTGTACGTTTTAGTGCGCTTTACCTTAAAAAGAAGAGAAATCTTCAAAAGTTTGCTCACCAAAATGGCTTGTTATTAAATTTTAGATAATAACCCGGTCTTTAAATAAAAGGAAAGTGTACGCTTCAGTGAACTTTATCTTTAAAAGAAGAGAAATCTTCTTTGTCCCGAGCAATTTTTTATCAATATCTTTTCAAAATGCGTGCTCGGGACATACGACTTCTAAGTAAATGTCAGCTTAGGACTCGTTCTTCAAATAAAGGAAAGTGTACATTTTTGTGCATTTATCCTAACAACGAGAAGCTTTCACCTTCTCGGACTTGAGTTTAGCTCAAGTAAATGCTTTTGAAAATGTTGAACACAATTTTTCAAGATTTTATCAAAAAGATTTTTCAAAATCTTTCAAAAATTGTGTGTTCAACACTCCCTTCTCTCGATACTTTGAAAATTCGAATCATTTTTATAAATGGATCAATTTTTGAGGGGGGGTTTAGTTAAAATCCAAATGCCCATTAATGTTGTTGGATACATCTCATAAAAGTCAAAATTTATGTATCCAAAACATTCAGTGGATTCAAAAGTGGTTCTTCAGTGATATACCAAGGCATCTTAACTCTATCCCTCAATATAATTGCGGTGGCATACAAAATGAAGTGTTTTATTATTGAGGGGGAGTATAAAGGAAAATGTTTTGAACAAATGAATAATAATTGATTTAAAAGTAATTGTTGTCAAGTGTGTTTATATTGATAACCGTGTAAATGGTAAAGATTGTGTCCGGTTACGACCGTTTCCAGAAACAGGATGAGGAGTGAGCAATCTACTGACCATACGTTTTAGATATCAACATATTTTGACGCAACTAGTTTTTCAAATGTGTTTAGAACATTCAGAAAGGTTCTAAATCATAATCATGCTATATCCGTTTTCTCCCATGTGTTTTCAAAATCTCATATAGCTATTTTAATCCATTGATATCAAAAATATCATATGGTATGTTATTTTTTAGGGAGAGAAAATTGGATTAAAATGTGATCAAGAAAGATAAATGCTTAAATGTGTGCAATAACAAAGTGATCTAAAAGACTCAAAGTGCAATCAACTCTTTCCTCCATGCGCAAAATAATTTTGAATATCAATGCACATGTGTAGGGGGTATTTCTCAAAAAGTAAAAGTTTCAAAGTGTTAAATGTTTTGATTTATATCAAACACTTTGATTAATTTTCAAATGGTTTTATGGTTTCGATCTTAAATACCCATCAACCAACTACCTCACAATGATCAAAGAAGAAATAAGGTGGTAATGTTAGGTATTATCCCATGATCCAACCAGAATCGGAGGGATCTACCCAGGGACATTCCATAGACAGAATATAAGTCCTTAGGAATGATAGAGTAGAATGAAAATGGGAATAATGTTAACTAAGGCATGAGTTATCATCGGAACAATCACAACAAGATGATAATGAGGACGCGTTGGTTTAACATTAAAGGGGTTGAAGAATGAAAAAGAAATATATGGATAAAGGGTGAAAAGAAAGAAGCCCTCCACAAACTTTAGGCAGAAACCGGGTCAATACATAATCTATTGAATATCACAAAGATGATATTTAGTATTGAAGAAAGACGTCATGGACCCAGTGATGCAATGCACAACCCTTCCCAGCCACTCAAGATTCTCTCAAAAGAATTCTTGTTTCATTGTCACGGAGATTAAACGCATAATCTATTGACATCTCACTCCGAGATTGTTGATATTGAAAAGGTGGCAGTCTGCTCCAGCCTCCGATCACAAAAACCAAAACGCACTTATTGAGTCTAGAGCCAAATGAGATCAATTCATAAATCTCACATAGGACACAAAGTACATTTTGTATTAAACATCACGATACAAAAGTAACAAAGAGTACTCTATATGTCTAACTGTGACAGTGCATGCCTGTAGTGAACATTGCAGAACATTCAAATTGATTACTTAAATTAAGTATTTCACAATGATTGAATGGAAATCCTACCAGTGCTAACATCAAGCCAACGCTGAACGTAGGTCACTAATTTGAAAATGATTTTTTAATGATTCAATTAGTGTTAACTAGTAATCTAAGTGATCTAGTAGTTATCGTGTTTTTTTGGAATTTGTTTTCGAAAAACACAAACAACATTTCCTTGATTCATTCAAGTGAAGTGTTGGATTACCAAGGTTACTTATGATGTCACAATATTGATAAGGGGAGATGGTTGGAATTGAAGCTAGTAGTTGACTCTCATGCTTAGACCGCACTTCACACATGACTTCACTATCGAATATTCAGGCGTAACAAGATTATGATTATGTTTGATGGTCATCAAATGCAATCAGGGGGAAGAGAAGTGTTCAAGCTGGATATTTCGATAGAGTGCAACATTTAGGGGGAAGAAATGTGAAGTATGTGCATACGAATGGTTGTTTATTTGGGGGGAAGCAATTGAGGGAAGATACATTTATGTACAACAACATCAACAACATCTCTACCTTTCAGAAGCAAGAAAACCGTCATAATTCATACCTTCATATCTCATACTCAAAGTTTAAAGATACACTTCCGCAACTCTGATAAATCAAAGAACTTCCTCAAATCATCAAGTTATTGGTCAAGACAAAAGTTCTACATGAGGAAGATTGTAAGCTGTCAAGAAAGTATGAGTATGTTGGTTAGAAGCTTCAAAAGATAAATCAAGATGGATTCACGGTAAAGAATGATGATATGAAAAGATCTCAAAGGCAAAGGAAAAAAGGATAATGGAAAGATCAAGATCAAGATCACTAGAGCATGATTGGAACGAAACCACTATTACACAACAAGACTCAAGACAAACAAGCATTAAAGTTCAAAGTTCAAAGTCACAAGAGAGATCTCAATGATCATCCTTTAGGGGGAGATTGTTACGAATAAGAAAATGATGATCATTAATGCAATCAAAGAGAGATCTCAATGATCGTCCCTTGGGGGAAGATTGTTAGGATTGATAAAAGTGACGATCTTATTGAGATAAAAGTCTTGTAATAAATAGAGAAATAATATTGTGTAATAGGTTAGGTGAAAGGTTCGTGACTAAAATAAAGTCACGAGACCCGATAAATAGTTAAAGTCTAAAAGAGAAGAGCTCCATGCTCATTCTTGTAAATGGGTATATATATCCCACCACCACCTCATTTGTGAGGTGAGTCTCCTAAGGGTCTTCTAATCTCATTCTAATCATTTTCTCTAACCCTCCTTCTCCTTCTTTCTCTCTCTACTTTCTAATCTTTCTCTCTCTAGACTAAATACTCTATTACTTATTGATCCTGAATTCAAGACCTCACAGTAACAACTACAAGTTTTAAACATGGGTTAATCCTAGTGCCTCTTATCTATCAAATCCTAATACTTACTATGCCGTCTCGAGATGCACTATAAAAACAAGTTCTAGAATTTAATATACTACATGTACACTCATATAATTTAATACCGATACCAATGTTCCAGAAAAAGCGACAAAGACCATACGTACACATCCGTAACGACGAAATAGACACATATGACTGCATTCGAACCTTAACTTGAACAAGCTAAAGATATAAACTATCTTGGGTATCAAAAATGGATACCCGAATTCCTAAAGATCTAAAGGCGAACCTCACATTTTTGGGGTGGAATTCTGAGGTTTTTTGTGCTAGTAATATAAATTCCTATCTATGAGACGCTATTAATACTCGGTTTTCGTCGGTATGTGTCATAAAAAAATAAATTTTGGTTAAAATTACCCTTTATGCTATGTTTCAATATATTACCCGTTATTTTAAGGACAAAGCAAATAGCAAATGAAAGAATAGTTTCTAAGACTTATTTTCCCCCTTACACTTAAGCTGAACATTGTTCCTAATGTTCTATAGAAGTACCCATAAAAATGAATAAAGGGATAAGAAAACAAGGAAAAGAAACTAGTACTCCCTTGGTTTGCTCAATAATAGAGAAGAAACATGCGATAACTGGTTAAATCGTCCTCCAAGAATCATCCACTGAAACTTCCTAAGAACTTTTAAGCTTCTTCTCATCAAATATAACATGTAATCAAAGACAAAGATAACTATACCAAGCATAAAATGTGCAATATAATAATATACAATGTGAAATTAGGGTTGACAATATAAAGCAGTAAAGATAGGATGAGAGAATTGTTAAACTCAGGGTTTTGCAAGTTTATAATAGAATTATAACTTTCTTAAGTGTTGTACAAGTTTTATTTTCAAAAATACTTAAAATTTTCGAGTTTTCCTGTATCTAGGCGTTTGACGCCGTCAGGGATATCCTGACGCCGTCACAGGTGTCGTGGTGACGGCGTCGCGTGTAAATCGTGACGCCGTCTCCACGCTCTGTGAAAACTCAACTTTCGTTTTTGATGAAAAATTTCCTGCACTCATCCTTATATGTTATTTTCCTGTACAAAATGCTGCATAAAATCCTGAGAATTAGCAATTCAATCATATGACTCGAAGTTGACGCGAATTAATCTAAACATTTTATTTTAAATGTTTAAATTTGGTTCTAAAAACTGGATAATTCCCCTACACTTATTTTGTTGCAAAATACTTGATTGCAAATAAGACGAAAGCTACAAATAAACAGAAGCAAGATTACATATTAAATTCAAACATAATAAACAAACGATAAAGAATTAAAACACACAAGACACTCCTAATATGCGGGAAAAATAAATATTGGGTTGCCTCTTAAAAAGTGCTTTTCTTTATTTTACGAGTCTTGTAGCTAGACTTGAAGTCACTTTTACTCCTTAAGCTTGATGATACTTATGTGGTTAGTTTTGAGTTTTTCAATTGTTTCCCTATCTATTTTATAAGTACGCCCAAGGTCATTGCAGTTTGTAATATCCCTTTCTCTTTTCAAGGACATGCTTAAACCCCTTTTTTCTAACCTTTAAGTTCAAACTTATCCTTTTCTAAAGAAGATATTAGGTCTAATTCTTTTGTCCTTTGAGGCATTCTAAATACGACCTCGTCGTCCCTTTGGGAAAATCTAATTAATCCTAAAGATTCATCATAAGTGAGCTTAGGATTATGCGCCAAAGGTTTGTCCAAGACTACTTCACTTAACCCACTGTTAATGATGCTACCCAAGTCTTCTAAAATCATAAAGTCCACAACATAAACTAAGCACCTGATGAATATATGCACATTTTTAGCTCTTCCAATAAACTTGCAAAACTTATATGGTTGGTATGGGTTTCTACGTGCTTGAAAGGATTTTTCTCTTATTTTGTTGTAGTAAGCACGAGACATGATGTTGATAGGAGATTGTAGGTTAATGTATGCATGGCCCGTGTAAACGGTGCCGATTACGCAAGGAATCTTTAAACTCTAGTGGTCGCCTCTCTTAATCTTAGGCTCTAGGGTCGAGAAAGGGGGTTAAGTTCTCCTAATAGCTTCCTTATGGTAAAGACTAGTTCTTTCTCGTAGGAAACCTAGATCGTTGACATTCTTCCACAAAATTGTTTCTTTGTTGCATTCTTAAATTCTCTCCTCAGGGTAGAAGATCTCGGAGTCGGAAGATTGGTTGGTTAATTCATTCATGGTTTTGAAGAGGAGAGAGTCAATGGTTTGCCTCATTTGTAAAAGCTTTTTTATTCGAGCCGTAAACTTAGCGTGAGTAGTGACAGGTGGTTCCTGAGAAAAGGATCCTAAGGTCGATGATGGATTTACATTCTCCATAGAAAAGAGTGGAATAGTCAATGGAAATTACGAACAAACACACAAAGAAAAGATAGACTACAAGAAAGCTAATATGCAGAAATTAAAGTCTTACTTGAAAGGATTCAAGCAAGTAGAACTAAGCTAAACTATGATCAAAACCTAACTATTCCCTGGTAACGGCGCCAAAAACTTGATGCAATTGTCGTAAGGGACTTCTACAAGAAGTTTTACAACTCCCTAGGCAGAGTACCAACCCGTTGTAGTAGTAGTATAGGCAAGACTCGGGGGTTGTTATCGTTCTCTAGGGGAATAGGTTGGGAAGGTTTGATCATGGTCTAACAGAATTCTAAGAGTTGAGAGAAGATTATTTTTGTATTTTTCTATTTTATGAAAGCAGGTAAAACTATATATTTGAGAGGTTGGTTGGTTTTAGCTAATAAACTAAATAATAATCTACGCTACTGGTGATAAGAATATAATAAAAGATTGTATTCATTTAACATGATTACTGCCCAGATTGCTTCTTCCTAGTGTTGTTGCTTGTCACACTTGTGATGATCTATTAATCATTTCTTAGGTCATGAACAATTACACGAACCCAGCCGTCTATTTAATATTCGTTAAGGCTACGCGCAAGTAAGGAGTATGAAATACTATTACAAGGACCCTAAAGTATATTTCAATGGCATGTGACATATATTAAGAGTGGATCAACCATATTAGGGGGCAAGGTAGTATGCAGACTGTTACCCAATGGTATCCTTTTTACATAATCATGTTTCCCTAGACATATCAACAGCGATACAGACAAAAGCTGGTTTTCTAAAGCCTAACATGCACATCCATCATAAGAAGCAACATCACTAAGATCTACATTCTAGGTTTTATACAATCATAAATGAACACAATAGAAGGTTTAGCCAAGCATGTTAAAGATAAAGCAAGAACAAATAACAATCACACAACAAGACATATTGAATGATTAAGATAGTCTTACTTGATTAAAACATGAATTGAAGGAAGTACAATAAGGTTTTGAGGCCCTAAAATCATCCCTAACAGCTGCTAAACAAACTAGGGTTTGTCCCTTTCTACTCTAAAGTTACACACTTGAAACCCTAAAAACGGATTTGTATATATAGATAAATCATTACGACGGCTTCGCGTTTTAATCATGATGCCGTCATGAGTAGAATCTTCTAGATCTGCGTGCTAGTCGGTGCGTGCTGACGCCATCATGAAATGTTGTGACGCCGTCACTAAGTGGATTGTGACGGCATCGTGTAGAGTTGGTGACGTCGTCTCTAGGCTCTGTGAGCACAAATCTTCAAGAGTCTTGGTGTTGGTTTGTATTCTTGTCTGTTTCTTCTCCAAATGAGCCCAAGTCACATGTATTTCCTCCAAATGCCTTCTAAATGCTAAATACCTGAAAAGGAACGATTAAGTACCTATTTTGGGCATAAATGCATGATTTAGTGGGTTAAACGACCACAAAAAAGTGTATAAAATTACACCTCATCACATAGCATATAGATTACCATAGGCTTAGTAAAGGATTAAACCTCCACCACTTTGGCGTAAGCACCTAGGATATACTATCAAAGAGGTCTATGCAAAGGGTTGTAATGATAGGCGAAAGGTATGGAAAATAGGGCTGAGCATCGGGCCAAAACCGACCCGTCCCGACTCAAACCGAAACCGAATAATGTCGAAATGCAGGACCGAAACCGAACCGATTAGTACTCGGTCGGTTCGGTATTAGTCGGTATAATTCAGGATCGGTTTTGGTATTTGGCTATCAGGCCCGAAATTTCAAAGATGGGGGGAAAGTGACAGATAAATGCAAATCCAAACACCACTTACAGCAGCTGCAAATCCAATACCAAAATGCATATCCAATATTAAATTAAAAATGCTAATCCAACATCAGTAGCAAATTCAAATATTACAACAAACATGACAACAATGCAAATGCAAATGCAAAATGAAAATCCAACAAATATTACAACAAACCAAATTCAAATCCAACATCTTCCCATTACAGTTTACAGTAGCAACAAAAAAATGGAGGGAAAGTACTCTTTCAATCATGCTTCAACATTCTTCTCTTTTCCTTGAGTTTGTTCTCCCTTTTGTTTGTCTAACCCCTCTTGAATTTCTAGAAAAAACATAAACAAAACGAAGTTACAATCATAATCACAATAAAAAAACTATGTGTAAGTACACATTTTGAGATAAATTTATGTATGAGTTATCGAGTTTACCTTTAGCAAGCTCGCCGTCTTTCATTAAATCTTCCAACGTATCCATAGTGATGTTTCTACTTGATGTACGAATCCAATCTTGCGTGCACACCCAAAGCCATCTACAATTTTGGCGCTAAAGGAATCCTATACGGTTTCAAACGCGACCAAGCCGCTGCTAAAGGCAGATTCGGAAGCAACGGTGGATACTTGGATGCACAAGATATCTAAAACAAAGTTTATAACACCTCTTAAAACTGCACAAACCTCTAAAGTGCACAAAACTAAAATTTACAGAAAATTATAAAGTGCGATGGACATATCCCAAACACCCCTTAACAGTTCAATAACAATTGGCTATTCTATGGCATGTGGGTGGATATTGTATAAAATATGGCTACTATCAAATATTAAGGACACTAGGACATAGCAAAAAAAAAACACAAAGACAGTAGCATGACAGTAGCAAAAAAAAATGTTATTACCTTTCGCCATCCTTGATACGTTTGGAAATCGTAGACTATTTATCTTCCACCAAGTAAGTATGTCGAAGTCTTCGTTATCCTCTAGCTCTAGACATAATGATTGTTCAAGTGTCGCGTACCATGTCTATGGGAGTCGGCTTTGAAAACCGCTGGACACCATTTGCAGTATGCCATCTTAGAGTTAACCCCATCTTCATCATTTTAAACTTTTTGATACAAAGTATTTCCAACCTTCGCTTTCGGTTTCCTTGGATTTGATGGGGCTTTTCTTTTGCGTTTCTTATCTTCACTGCCAAGAGTCTCCACGTCTATGGTCTCATCCTACACAAATTAACAAAGAAAATTAAGTAAATTACTAAGTGTGTTTAATATTTCAACAGATGAATAATGTAAATGGCAGCAAGTTTCGGATGAATTTTTTTTTTGTAAGAATGTATTCGAATTTCACAGCCTTAATTTCACAGCCCTAAAATTAATTAAAATTCGAATTATAAAACACAACTTAAGTAAATTAAGAATGTAAAACAAAAATTAAGTAAAAAACTTACTTTAATTGTAGTGTTTTGTTGAGATGAGAAGGATTCATATGTAGGCATTAAAGATGAGATTGATTCATATGGGGTGTTTTGTTGAGAGTTTTGTTGATCCATTGTAGTTTATGAAATTCCACGGTTCTTGAATCTGACTTTGGGGTTGAGCGTGTGTGTTTTGAGTTTTAGATATGACGCCCCCCAAAATATGGTATTAACATAACTTAGTCGGTATGTCGGGCCAGGTCGGGATTAATTCAGTTTTTGGTACTGACCGACCCGATACCGAAATTTACTACTTTTTCTAGCCGACAACCGACCCGATTGACTCGGTATCGGGATCGGTTCGGTCGGTTAATTCGGTTCGATCGGGCTAAATCGGTTTCGGTTGATTTTGCTCAGCCCTAATGGAAAACACGATAAGGGATAACAAGATATATTTTACTGGTGGCAAGTTAATCATATACAAAATTACATATTAATACAAGGCGCAGCTAAGCCAAGACTCGACAAAACCCTAACAATCATACACAACTCTACATCAAACTCTTTATTTTTTTCTTGATTCTTTCTTGACTTTAATCATAAGCATGATGCCAGTCCGTATATTCTAACATATTTTTTATGCTTTTTTTCATTTTTCTATTTTTCTATATTTTTTTTGAATATACAATTTTGTCTTGCCATTATTAATCTGCCGAAATAAAATAAATAGTACATGACTTGGGATTTATATTGACTTCCCTACACTTAAGTTTTTACATACTCAACAACAAACTAACTAATGACCCTAATTAGAAGTGTTGGTCCATAATTCGTGTAATATATGATATATTTCACACGAGACCCATTTGACAACAAATAACACCATTTGTACTTTTTAACTTTTATAAATCATATTAGAAATGAATCAAAGATTGATGTGCGGTCGTTGAAAACTCACAAGAAGTTTTACAACTCTCTAGGAAGAGTACCTAACTGTTGTAGTGTAGTAAGGCAAGACTCGAGGGTTGTTATCGTTCTCTAGGGGAATAGGTTGGGACGGTTCGAACAGAATATAACAAAGGTCTAAGGGTTGAGAGAAGATTATTTTTGGTATTTTCTATTTTTATAAAAAGCCGGTTAAATTATGTTTTTGAGAGGTTTGGTTTGTTTTAGCTAATTAAACTAAATATAAATCTAAACTACTGGTGATAACTCTATATGGTAAACAAACGTAGTTACTTAATCATGCACTACTCCTTAGTTTGATTCTCCTAATCCTGTTACTTTGTCACTCTTGTGATGATCTGTGTAAGTATTTCCTAAGTCATGAACGAATTACATGCACCCGCCGTCTATGTAATATTCGGTTAAGGCAACGCACAAGTAAGGCAGTATGAAGACTATTACAAGGCCCCTAAGAGTATATTACAGGTAATTAAAACACCTTAAGAGGGATCAACCATATTAGGGGTAAGGTAGTATGAAGACTATTACCGATGGTATCCTTTTTACACACTCGTGTTTCCCTAGACGTTTATGTCAGTTTAATATCTTATGGCTAGTTTTCTAAAGCTTAACGCGCACATCTATCACAAGA
The DNA here is from genome assembly GCA_026074375.1 of Tanacetum coccineum. Taxonomy (NCBI): domain Eukaryota; kingdom Viridiplantae; phylum Streptophyta; class Magnoliopsida; order Asterales; family Asteraceae; genus Tanacetum; species Tanacetum coccineum. The sequence goes on from BQNB010005669.1 coordinate 80,473, forward strand.
AGCAACATTAAAAGGATCTACAAACTAAGTTTCATACAATCATACGTAAATACTAATTGATCTAGCCTAGCATGTTAAACAAAAGATAAGAACAAGATTTAATCAAACAACGCATAGACATATTGAAATATTAAAGGGATAGATGAACTTCACTTGATTAAAACATGTGTTCAAGGCTGATACAAGAGGGTTTTGACACCCTAAAAACGGCCTACACCGCTACTAAACTCGACTAATAATATTAGGGTTCGTCTCCCAAAAGTTACACACTTAAAACCCTAAAAAAGGATTTGTATATATAGGAAAATAGGCGTGACGGCGTCGCGTTATAATCCTGATGCCGTCGCCCTGTAGAATCTTCTAGTGTTTCTTTAAGTCTGCTACTTTATAACGCCGTCTAGAAATCCATGACGCCATCTCTTGAGTATTCTTACGCTGTCACGTATGGTTTGCGATGCTGTATCTACGGTCTATAAGCATTTTCTTCAAGATAGTTGCGTTTCTTCTCCAATTGAGCCCAAGTCATGTGTATTTCCTCCAAAAGCCATCCAAGTGCTAAAATTATGAAAACAAACGATTAAGAACTTAATCTTGGCATATTTGCATGATTTAGGGGGTTAAATGACCCTGAAAAAGTGTATAAATGACACCTCATCATTTATATTTGTTATTTGTAGTAAATATGAAGCAATTGGTGAAGTTTAACTAAAAGGCATGCATTTTAGAGCTTACACGAAGAAATTATGAAGAGTAGTGTTCTGACATCCTATACACCGTATCCATCAAGAAAAATATGGCGTATATGTGCCTTGATGACTTCACAAGAAACCACGAATATTTAAAGATCAATAAGCCGTATCCAGAATGACTCATATGTCGTATTTACAGGCGGTTCATGGAAGATTCTAGAAGATATTAATCGTGGTCCCCACTCCAAGATACCCAAATACATCATATTAAACTTATTCAATACGGCGTATCGACTTAATTCCAGACCTTATAAATACCAAAGCCTAAAGACGAATTTTAGTGTGCACAAATATACCAAAGACTAAGAAGAGGACATTAACCACCAGGTTCAACTTTTAAAAGAAAAGAGAAGCCACGAAGGTCTTGTCGGAATTTAGATTACAAATTTAGATTAACCACCAAGCTTTGTTACATGAAATTTAGATTACAAATATTTTGGAAATATAGCCTTAATTAGTTGAAAACCATTGTCTTTAGAAAACGTCCTAATAGTAGGGGTCTTTAAATTTCATATATCGATCTGATAACAATGTCGATCACACCTGAAAATAGTCTACTCGAAAAAGGTTCAACATAAATTGGAGAAGCACGTAGGTTAAGAGAGTAAACCCAGATGATAGTGCTATAAGTTTTAACAATAGCGGCACATTTATGCAATAAAGAAAGCATAATGCATACAATAGTAATTTCGATTAACAACTACATTCACAACATCATACCAGGAGTATACTCCTAACCCATTCATCATATCAAAATAAACTCGCAAGCCCGCTTGTAGTCCTCCGAACCTATCGCCTACTTTGTCAAGCTGGAGCTACACTGCTGACCAAACTAGTCCGGCTAAAATATCGTGCAGTGCAGAAAATATTTTATTATTACCCATTGGGACTTCGCAAAAATAGATCTCAACGATTCCAAAGTAAACACCTAGCATTACCAAACACGCAAACAAGGCCCAAAAGCATTGTCCAAAACAGAAATAAAAAGATTTTTTTCTGTCACCGTGATGTAAAAGTAATTTGAAAATGGTTTTGAGTAATCATTTTTCCAACCTCTCGCCCCCCCCCCCCCTCCCTCCAACAGAAAATAGTATTTAAAAAGAAAGGGTTACGAGAACCTCACCTCAATAATAAGAAGATAGGAACTGACAAAATATGAATATTATAGAGTGGCAACGGCGACGCAACAGACACGACCTAATCCAGTTAAAGTCCGATTTAGTAATAATGTTTCTTAAATGTATAGTATATGGGATTGAATGCATCTAGAGGTCCAGAAATGTGCGTTAGTTGGGGGTGTACGATCACTTATTTTATAAACGATTTTTTAAGATGTTTATTCTGGTTTGTGATGGTTGGATAATTAGACGACTCAATGCGAAAGAGGATAAAAGTCCTATAGTATGGTAACAATAGTAAGAAATAAACCTTTAACACGCAAATATAAAACTGCGGAAAACCCCCGCCACGACCATACCCACACCTCCCTCGCCGAATCGGCCGAACGCCCTCACCCATCCACCCAAGCAGCTCCCCCATACCACCCGATCACAGAAAGCGTCCGCCCACGAAAACATTTCCTCGTGTGAGTACCCCACGATACCTCATAAGGATAAGAGTCAATAGGCAATAATGAAGAGATATTTAAACCACTGCCCGAATATAAAAAATTCACAAAATGAATCGAAAGCAGAATTTAATAAATTAATATTATAATTAATAAAAAAATAAATAAAAAAACACTAAAATAATTATAACCATAAAAGTGTTCATTAGAATTGTGGGCCGACTATATAATTAAAATATCCATAAAATTATTATTTACAAAGTAAAATAATTTATGGGGTCTCTTGTTTTTTCTATTATTACCTGGATTTATGCCCCGCGCGACCGGATAAAGTGAAAACAAAAGCCAGCACTACATCGCGCGAAACAACCCTAATAAGACACCCAAAACCCCACCCAATATCTTCGGTGTGCCATACCCCTCCGAGTAGTAAACACCCCACTATAACCCACCAACTGTTAATATAAAACTCATTCGTAAAATACCAAGCCAAAATAACCGCGTTCAAATGCCTGAATACCAAACCCCATCACCCCCACAAACGTATCCAGGCCTCGAGCCCCTCCCCAGCCCCCCCCAATCCCACGTAATAATATGTGTGGGTACGTTTTCAAAAAGAATATACAAAAAAATAAAAATACCAAAGTCCTCATATTACCCACCAAACACTAAATCTAACCTATGACACACGCCCATTTAAAGTCTTAAATCAAGGTACAAAATTCGAATCAAAAAATATTGATTCCCTACAAACGCGCCCCAGTCAACGCCCAAAAAGATACTTACCCCTCACGCCCAACCGAACCACACCAACCCCCCCAACCAAACCACCAAACCCTCACCTCCCCGCACCCCGACACCACCAAAAAAAAAAAAAAAAAAAAAAAAAAAAAACACCCAACTAGTTGGAATGGGCCCACACCTGTCCCCAACTACGTAAGACCCCATCACCGTAAAGCATAGGAATTCTATATCAATACTCTAATAAGGTCCACAAACTCCCTTACACACTGACACGCGCACCCACTGCCCCTCCAGCCGAATCACCGACCCCAACACATCAAACCGACGCCCTAAACGGCGGTGCCAACATTAGTGTGGACGAGTCCTATCTATGACCAAACAAGGCTTCAGACAATAAACAAAGTTATCCGAAAACGATAACCGAGTTATAAAAATACGCAGAAAAATAAATTTTTCAAGTAATCAAAATACACCAACTAAGAAGTAGTGCCCTAGAACATAAAGTCAGAACCATAAAATGGGTAAATAAGCCCTACGGTTTATTTCCCCTTTGGGCCGAGGGTAATGTACGAAGCCCCAAACAGGAATATAACTTGCTTTAAAAAAAGCTAATAAGCTATACGCTATAAAAACATAATGACAAACCTAGTAATAACCAAAATCGACATTTCCTTTACACAACCCGCTCAAAAACACACGTCATTTTTCCCATATATTATAGGGCCCTAGCCCAATAGATAGTCCCAAACCGTAGGGATGCTTATGTTTACTAACACTCTAATTAGTCCAAAATAAATCCATTAACCACAGTATTAGTAGTAAAATAGAAAATAAGCCGAATCAAGAACACCATAACTAAGCCGAAGCTTAATGGGCCTTAATTTGGGTCGTGGCCTATCTAGGACCAAACAAGTGCTTCAGAAAATATACTAAGTCCGAAATCGAATAACGAGTTATAATATACGCTGTTAAGTATTTTTAGTAATCAAATTAACCAACTAAGAAGCCGAGAAAATAAGTCAAACCATAAAATGGTGTAAATAAGCCTACGGTTTATTTCCCCTTTTGGGCCGTGGGTATGTAAGCCCAAAACCGAATATAGTTTGCTTTTTAAATAAGATGAATAAAGCTATAAAGCTAAAAAAAAATGACAATAATAGTAATAACCAAAACCACTTTTCTTGCGACCCTTTTTATGTCCGAAATTAAATAAGCCCATAAATAAGCCGTATAAGCTTATTTCAAGCCGAAAATAGAAATAAGCTACTATGTAAATAAATGTTATTCAACCATCACAACCAAAATAATAAAATGGTATTTCTTTTGTCTGTTTCCCTTTTCCCAGTTCGAAATCAAACAACACCCTTAATATTTATTTGTAAGTTTCAAGCTTTTGATTTTTAGAAAACGCACCGTACAACTACATATATGCATCACTAGGCTACTAAAAGTACAAAAATATTTGAGGAAATGATAACTTACAAAGAGGGTTTTGAAAATGAGATTAACATGGAACCGGCACCCCAAACGTTATTTTTAAGAAACCACGCCTATTAGAATCAACCCAGAAGTGTTTAAACCTTCATGCTCTTGAATCAAAGTGGAAAAATGTATGAAATGTGTGTGTGTGTGTACGTGTGTGTTCGGACAGCCAAAAGAGAAAAGAAAAGAATGAAGTGAAGTTTTTGATATCAAATGAGGAGTGTGTATGTGTTTTGAAATAATATAAGACAAAGAGGGTGTACCACTTGGGACAAGACCTCCTAAAGTCATGCCTTGTTATCCCTTGTGGAGTTTAAACCGTGGGTTGGCATCTAGGGGGATCCTAGCTGCGTTTTAGCTCTTGTCGGTTTACTTAATGACCATAACTCGTGATTTATAATGTGACCCAAAGTTTCCTAATATTTTTAATGGATCTAAAAACGTTTTTACTTAAACTTTGACTATTCACACTATAGGTTTTAGAGTTTAAATTGTTTTGAATTTAGTATGGTTTTTGTTACTGATAGGTGTTTTTGAGTTGTAAGGACGGATTTGGGTGGTGTTGCTTGGGGAAAGTATGTATTGGTGTTTTTGGTTTGTGTTTTGTTATTGAGTTTTGTATTGAGTAATAAGTTTGGGGGGGGATTAGGTGTGGTTTCTGGGAATTGCGGTGGTATTTGGCGTTGTAGGGGTATATTTGTGGCTGGGCTGAATGGTGTTGTTAGTGGTGCGGATTGGGTGGGGTGGTTGGGGTTGTGTTGTTGTTTTGTTGTGTAGGATAGTTTTGGGGTTTTGGAAGTGATCGTATTGGTTGGTTGGTGAGGTTTTTTAATATTGGTATAGGTTGACTGTGTGTTTGTTTTTTAATGATGTGAGTAAGGAATGAATGGTGGATTTTTATTGTTAAGATGGTTGTGGTGTGGTTAGTCTAGAGGCTTCTTATGGTTGGGTTTGGTGTTTAGTAGGGTGCTATTCTGGTATGGATGTTATGGGTTGGGAGTATGTAGGTTTATTAGGTTTATGTAATGGTATAGGATTGCATGGTATTGTTGGTTGTGTGGGTTGTTGGTTAGATGGAACGAATATTTTTTGGTCTGTAAGTGTGAGGTAGTTGTGTTTGGGAATTTGGGTTTTGTTTTGGTGGTTCTGGGGTGGTTGGGTCTGGTGTGTGGGGTGTACTTGTGTTTGGGTATGTGGTTGGTATGGTCTTTTGTGGGTGTGTGGAGTTTGGTGTATGGAGTGTTTGTGTGAAATGTTTTAGTTCATGTGTGGTCTGTTGTTTACTAGTGGATGTAGGTTGGATGGATTTGTGGTTGGAATTTTTTTGGTATTTTGGTTTTGAGGGGGACTGAAGGGTACTTGGTAAGGTCTATTGGGTGTGTTTTGGCTTTGGTTGGCGTAAGTTCTGGATAGTTTCATTGTAAGTTAGTTTAGTTGTAAATATGTACTGGAGGCTTTGAGTATAATAGTATGTAATTAGTTTTTGTTCTTAATAGTGTAAGTTTGTGTGAGGGCTTGGAACGTCAGTGACGGGAGGTGGATTGTTTAGTAGTTCATAACTGTGTTGTTTGTTACAAAAGGGTGAGATTAGATGTTTTAGTTTAAAGTGAAGTCAGCTTATATTTGAAGTTCATATAGTAGAAAAGTTAAAAGTAAAAGTTCACAAAGAGTTTAGAGTTATGGACATTAAACGGTGGTTGGATCACATAAATGACCCAACAAAGAAGCTTCGGTCAACTCGAAGCTTACAAGACAAAAGTCTAGCTCGAAAGACTATGTTATTTGAAAGTTTATTATGTTTAAGGGCAAGATGTAAAAAGCTCCAAAATAGAATGCCCTAAAAGGCAATCCTTTTAGTATAATAGACCTTGTTTTTGTCAAAATAGGTTAGTACTTCATTTTCATATTTCATCTTAAGGGTTTGTAGCAACTCTCTTGTTTCATTCAATCCAAAAAGTTTTGCGTTTAATCTTTGGTGTCATTGATCTTCTTAATGTGTTTATCCATGAAATGATCTAGGATCCTAAGATTTCTTTCGGTCAAAGTAGATGATGAAACTCCTCATGTGTGGGAGTTTTTTGTAGAAGACTCAAAGAGCCCTTAATGCAACTGTTCGTTTCGTCAGAACAGATAATGGAAAGGAGTTTGTGAAATAAGATCTCGACGGATGGTTGAGAGTGTGGTATTTCTCATGAAACGAGGTACCTCGGATCTTCCACAACAGAACGGCGTTCTGTCGAAAGACGGAAACCCGAATCTTATGGAAGTGCTCGTACTATGCTCATCTTTGACGAAAGCTCACTGTTCTATGGGCTTTGAAGCTGTAGCATGGTGTTGTATACCCTTAATCGAGTCATTGTTCACACGCTTCACGGATAAGACCTATTTATCAAACTGCTTACTGTAGGGAAGATACCTAATTTCATACTTGCAAGCGAATGTGGATTGGATCATCTGTGGCTATCCTAACCAATGACTACGATGACGTTGGAAAACTCAAGGCGAACGCAGATATAAGGTTTATTTGTTGGGCTATGCACCCACAAGAAGGCGTACGAATCTAAAACAAAAGAACAGCAAGATTCAGGAAATCGTTCATGTTGCCTTCGATTGAGCTCCTTACCGACAGTGATTGACGTCTGTTTTCAAAACCAGTTCAGCCTCGCACCTCAACAATATGACTTCTGTGTCAAACAGTACAGGAATAGAACTTACTGCTTTACAGTCAGGAGCAAGCCGTTTGCACTTGTTAAAAGACCCAGAACCACTAGGTGTCCTCTACAAAGAACAGGTAGACGATTTGTTTCATTGGTTTGATGATGATGAGGTTATTCCGATTCCTCGGTTTGGTTCCGATAACTACGGTTATGTTCCTGCTGCCCGGCACTATCCGAGGAATGCATGCGTTCACCATCCAAAAAGTTATCTCAGGAAGGCGGCTCTACAGTTACTGAAAGCCTCTTGCCTCAATCAAATCCTCTACAGACAAACTAGTGATTTGATGATGAAAATATGTCTCGATCATGTTACAGTCTAGTATGTGTTTGACACCCATTACTGCTCCTGAAACCGCTTCAGAAGCATCTTCATCCAACTCTGTCCATATCGATGTTACTCCCAACAACCAATTACCTCACGTGCAAAAGTGGACTCAAGCACTCGCTGAAAACATTATTGGGGATAAAGTTCTCGACCTGTCTCTACCAAGGAAAACAGCTGGAAAACCGACGCAATGTGGTGTTTTCAATGATATTCTATAACTTGTTACCAAAGACTTGCAAGCAAGCCCTTAGGAGCACTCGGTGGATTGACGGCTATGCAGGAAGAAATTCATGAGTTTGAACATCTCGATGTATGGATACTTGTACCCTGTCCAGATAATATTCTTATCATCCCGCTCAAATGGATTTTCAAGATTAAGTTGGATGAATATGGAGACGTGTTGAAGAACAAAGCTCGGTTAGTGGCAAAAGGTTATCGTCGGATTGCTCGGTATTGATTTTGAGGAATCATTTGCTCCGGTTGCTAGATTAGAAGCGATCAGACTCTTCATTGCTCACGCAGCAAGTATGAACATGGTCATCTTCCAGATGGACGTAAAGACTGCCTTCCTCAACGGCGAACTGAATGAAGTTGTCTATGTTAGTCAACCAGAAGGATTTGTAGATCCAGAGCATCCATCGCATGTGTACCGACTCAAGAATCCTTTTTTTTTTTTTTTTTTTAAGAAGCCTGTATGGAATCAAACAAGCTCCAATGCATTGGTATCGAACAAGCTATCAGCGTTTCTAATCAAGTCAGGATTTACAAAAGGCGTGGTCGATCCTACACTCTTCACGAGAAAAACAGGCAAACATCTATCTACTGGTACAAATATTGTAGATTGACATTATTTTTGCCGCTACAACCCAAAGCCTGCAAATTATTTGTTTTTGAATGAACTAACTTTCAAGATGTCGATGATGGGACAATGTCTTCTTTTTTAGGATTACAAGGTTTCTCAAAATTCCAGATGGCTATCTTTATCAACCATTCCACTTATTATGCTCTAGGAAATCTGAAAAAGGTTTGGTTTTGACTCATGCCACACCATTGACACTCAATGGCGGAGCGTTCCCAACCTTGATGATGATAAGGGAGGAAAGCTACTTGATTCCTACACGATTTTCGTGGTTATGGTTGGCTCCCTATGTATCTTAGTGCATCCAGGCCTGACATTGTATTTGCTCGTTTGTATTGTGTGCACGATACAGGCTAAGTCCTACTGAATGCACTTCAATGCTATTAAATAAAGCGCGATCTTTTGATATCCTAAAAGGAACCATTCTATGGGTCAGTGGTATCGATGGACTCCGCTATGAAATAAATGCCCTTTGCAGATGCTGACTATGGGTGTCATGTCACGCGGAGAAGTACTTCTGGTTCCAGCTCAATTTCTTTTGGACATCGGCTGTTAGACTGGTCATCCTAAAAAGCAGGAAAAAAGTACTGCCATCTCCACTACGGAAGCTGAATACATCGCGCCTATCAGGTGTTGTGCTCAAATCCTCTGGATGCGATTCAACTCCAAGACTACTGGATTTGCGTTCAAAACAAAATTCCGATATGTATTTTGACAATCAAAGTGCTATTGCTCTAAGCTGTAATAGTGTTCAACACTCGAGCTCCAAGCACCATTGGATATCCGTCACCCCTTCATCAAAGAGGCAGGTTGAAAGGAAAGTTGTTGAGTTGTATTTCGTGGAGACAATAATACCAAATGGCTGACATTTTTACGATAGGCATTACGAGATGGAGCGTCTTTCGCTCACTCACTCACTGCTTGGAGTTAAAAAATGTCACCAGAGACTCTGAAGGAAATACAGGATAGAGTCGGTCTCGAGTAAACCAATGTGTTTCACAATGTATCCTCAGTTTTATATATTGTAAAAAAAAAAATAAAAAAAAAATTTTAAAAAAAATAAAAAATAAAAAATGGCTTGCAGTTATTTCCGACTGTAACCCGATTTTATCCCAGAGACTTAGTGTACGTTTCAGTGCATTATTTCTTTTCAGACAAGAAGTTGTCTAAGCACGAACTTATTTGTCTCATTAAACAATTAGTTTTATCAAACATGTTCGGGAATGTCAAAATCAGACTGTGATATACGATCTTTATAATAGAACTTGGCGTCATAGTTTTGAGGGGGAGAATCAGTACTACTAACAGTTTTGCAGGTCAATGGACACACTGTTGCTGATTCTATTGGAGATAGATCGAACGGACTACTACTTAAAATTCAAGACAGATTGCAGTATCATTCCTGTCTTCTAAATGTCTTGTTTCAATTACTCACTTGATAGTTGTGCTATTTCACCTTCACCTCATACTTTGTGGGGGAGATTGATACATTTTTAAGTCCATTCTAGATAAAACCATTCACCAAGTTTCATACTTTTGATCGGGGGGAGAGAATGTGACCTAAAACATGTAAATAACGGTTAATTGATGATTCGATTGATTATAAAATTGTAAAGTCCTATCCATGGCATGTGCTAAACATCTTTCGTTATCGCGCTCATTGTGTAGGGGGAGCATAAGTGTTAATATGATTAAAAATGTCAAGGTACCAAAAGTTTGTGTTATACACACGTACCTTGATAAATGACAAAGAATCTTTTGTTTCATGTTCGTGAAAGTGATCTTATGGAATGCTGAGGAAAGAGATGTCGTACCACCAGGGTATTCGTATGATCTTGTCTTGCCTGGTCTTGGACTGCGCCCACTAGTGAAGGTGATTTCCTTTCAAAGTACTGTACAGTTTGGGATTTCCGAGGCACTTCATATCTTTCGGGATATATTTCAAAACATCATCAGAGCATTCTGATTAAACTTTCGTTTGTGCCCCAAACAAATTTTATAAGCACATCGAATGTTTTTCAAATCATTTTTGCCACAGGCCTTCTACGATACTTAATTGTATTAAGAAGTAAAACGCTGAAAAAGGAATTATACGGTATAGTCAGCAGATAGTAACTGTACTGACTCACTCTTTACCATTCTATTAGTAGAAATACTTATAGTGTGTTAGTCTTCGGACATTGTTCTAGAGAACGCGAACATTAGGGAATCTGTTACTGTAATTAGGGGAACTAGATTGTCAGTGACCGGAAAAAGACTTTCAAGAAGGTTCTTTGAAATGAATCTATCTGATCACAGGTGCAGTATTCATACTGTAATCATTGATCCTCACGGAATCAGAGGTTAATGTAACCGACCAGATTGAGTATCGTCTATACTCGGTCCCTTCAAAATATAAAACCTTTGTGTGTTCACAAAATGTTTTTTCTAGAACACATTAAGTGGATTTGACATAACAAAATGTTTTTGTTGGTGACTAAATTGTTCTATCATGGCGAATGACGACTCAAAGTAACCGATGCAAGACATGTGCTCATATCCATACCACAGTATCTGAAGTAATCAAGAAAGCTTACTTTCAAAAGCTTCCGCATAATCTCTGAAAATCAATGTCTTCTTCAAATACTAAAAGTTATAATGATTGGAAGAAGATACATCATCAAAGCTTTCAAAGATTCCAACAGATATGAGCATGTGAGACTAAAGATCAGCGTATGGCAAAGTCTAAGTGAAAGGAGATCACAAAGTAATTCAAAGAAGTAAAGCTTAAACAAGTCAAAGATCAAGATCAAGTCATCACATCAAGTTCTGAAGATCATGATCAAGGTGTTAAAGATTGAATTACCAAAGCACATCAAGTGAAGTACCCTATCAACAACGAGCTAAAGAGACAAGCACGAGTGAGCTAACTTCTCATGACCTCATCTAGGGGGAGATTGTTAGGATCACATAAATGGTCCTGAACAAAGAAGCTTCGGTCACTCGAAGATACAAGACAAAAGTCTAGCTCGAAAGTCAATGTTAATTAATGTTTATTATGTATACGGGCCAAGATGTAAAAAGCCCAAAAAGAAAGCCCTCAAAGGCAAATCCTAGTTAGTATAAATACACCTAGTTTAGTCAAAATTAGGTTAGCTACTTCATTATCATTTTTCATCTTAAGGGTTTGTAGCAACTCTTTGTTTCATTCAATCAAAAGTTTTGATGTTTAATCTTTGGTGTCATTGATCTTGTGCTTAATACATGGAATGATCTAGGGATCCTAAGATTTCTTCGGTCAAAGGATGAAACTCCTCAAGTGATTGAGAAGTTTATTGTGAAGACTCAACGAGCCCTTAATGCAACTGTTCGTTTCGTCAGAACAGATAATGGAACGGAGTTTGTGAATAAGACTCTCGACGGATGGTTTGAGAGTGTTGGTATTTCTCATGAAACGAGCGTACCTTGGTCTCCACAACAGAACGGCGTTGTCGAAAGACGGAACCGAACTCTTATGGAAGCTGCTCGTACTATGCTCATCTTTGCGAAAGCTCCACTGTTCCTATGGGCTGAAGCTGTAGCCACTGCGTGTTATACACTTAATCGATCTCTTGTACACACGCTTCATGGAAAGACCTAGCTGCTCAGGCACCCGAGAATGCCATAGGTTCACCTTCCACAACAGTTATCTCAGAAGGCGCTCCTGCAGTTACTGAAAG